>JAECUM010059700.1:0-10673 GCA_016617855.1 Megalonaias nervosa
AAAAAAAAAAAAAAAAAAAAAAAAAAAAAAAAAAAAAAAAAAAAAAAAAAAAAATGCAGAATGAACACAATTGAGATGTGCAATGCAGTGTGAAGGAAATGGAGAGCACAAATGCAGAACACAGAATAATGAAAGATAAACAAACACAAAATGAAATTTGAATGCATTTTATGAATGAATTTAAAAATCTGTTATATTTTTGGATGCCAGTAACATTTCCACAGTTGAAATCCCTTTTGCATATTAATCTGGGATCAGATTCTTTACTAGTTCATAGACTAAAAGAGATATGGCATCATCTGTTATCCATTGTCAGTTAGCACAAGTTTATTATTGCTACTTCTCCTAAACTTCTTGGAGAATTGCCATAAAACCTTACACACACATCATTCTGTGGTCTAGCAGGTCTTAAAATGAAGATGATGCAACTTGGACATCCAATATGATCACCACAGCCATTACAAAAATCTTGCTTTTGCTATTTCTGAATGGATGGTCATGTCAGCATTGTTTCCATCAGAAGACTTCATATGATGCCTTGTTGGGTCTTCATGAAAATGGTGTCAGGTTGATAGCCAATATTTCCACTACACCAGCTAATTTTGCAAATCTTTCAACACTGAAGTTAAATAAATGGTCTAATATGGAATTTCTAAAAATTCTTTTCAGCCAGTAGAGCATCAGCCCCCTCAAGTGACTCTTTCTTTTTTTACTTTGATAAACAGTTTTCCACTACTTTTAAACCATGCCATTGTTCTAGCAATCACCGTTAATGTGAGGACATCATTGCTGGTCATTTCAATCTGATTAAAATCATATCTCCACTGGCCTACATGAAGATCTGACAGTGACTGCTTAGGGGTAATGTCCTGTTGATGTATGTTATTACCATAATGCTAATTTTATCAGTCAATTAGATGAAATCCTGTATTTTCATGTTTGGGAGAATTAACAAGTGTGGCTGAAGAGCATCAGTGTATGTCGAGCAATTTTATTCACTTTCAGGTTTTTGAAAGCTGGTTTCAGTTGGCTTTGTCAAAGGTCACCAGAACATAACCCCTAAGTGATTGCTGTCGGATCTTCACATAGTTCGTGGGAGGGGGGGAATCTGATTGCCGGTCACTTTATTAGCACAGTTTTTATTTGAATGAAGCAAAATAAGAAATAGAGTTTTGCTGACTGGCATTCTACAACTATTCTGTGTACTCGCTTACAAGTAGAGTCAACTGCAAGGAACATAATCCCTGATCTGTCATTGCATAATGACCTAGCAGATCATGGTCTGTTGTTTGTTCTACCGATTACTCCTAACAGTCTGGCTAGATGTAGATCTGCTGGTGCATTATGTGATGGAAAATCAGAGTTTGGACTCAACATTTGTATATTCTGATGTTTAATTTGATTTCATTAATATGCATTGATTTCACTTTTAATGGTTTTGTAAAAACAGAAGAAAAAGAAAATTTTGTTGGTACCTAAATTCATACATCTGTGTCAGAGTTTGCATATTTTTGGGTATGAGATTTCAAGTATTAACCTTTATAAATGCCAAAAATCCGGATAATCATTTTATCTGTGTTTGATTTGGATCTGGGTTTCATATTTGAATTAGTCAGGGGACCAGACTAACTTTACAGCAGTGCATCAGATGCTTTAAACTGCACTTATTTTTTCACGCTATATGTCTGCATGATCAAACTGTTGATTATAGAATTTTTAAAAAAATGGCATCCAGCAAGTGATGCATGTTGCAGACGAAACAGAAATTAAGCCTCTTAAAAAGCGTTAATATTCAGCACAGAAGACTAAAAAGGAATATTCAGATTCTTGTGAATAAAAGCAGGAAGGGACACAATTACCCTTATTGGACATCACCACATGTCAGTTTGTTGTTGTTGTTGTTATAGGGTTTAATGCCATTTTTCAGCACAAGATAGGCTATACATAGCAGCCAGTATTAATGGTGGAGGAAGAACCTGGGAAAACCTGGAAAGAACCACCGACCCACAAGAAGCTACCGGCATGCTTTCTCACATACCCACATTGGCTGAGCCCAGACTTGAACCCATGCAGAGAGAGGTGAGATGGCAGTGATCCGTAATGGTGAGCGCTTTAGACCACTCGGCCACTCGGGCCCCCCATGTCAGTTTGTGTATCTCTCATGGAAGGAAATATGATTGCCATTGTCATGTGAAATTGGAAAAAAAAACAAAGAATTACGTCAAGTTGAGAGATTGGAATAAGCCATTGAGCTGCATAGGGTTTGGAACTGAAGTTTGTGCAACTGTAGTAGTGGTAAATAAGTTCTGCGTGTACTTTACAAACTTTTCAGTTGAACACAATGTTTACTGACACTGCATGTTTTGAATTCCGAACTTTAAATACGTTTTCCAACTTTACAGTAGCAGTTTATGATATTTTGTTACACCTTACTGAAATCTGGTCAAACTTATGGAAAAAAATCAACTTACTGAGACGGTCTTGTCAGGGTTGGCAGGTCTGCCAAAGAACTTAAGTTGACCCTGTGGGAACTATATCAGCTAAAGGCAGCCTTCCCAGATCACTCATCAGTTTCATAATGATAATGGTTACTGCTGCTGGATTTTTTTTCTCTCAACCATATACATTAATTGACCTGTGATAACCCAAGCCTGTATCTCACACAAGGGATGAAACTGCTCGAGACCTATTACAATACCAAGGCCAACTCTGGAGTAAGGGCATGTAACTCCCTCCACCTCTTTGCTATTATTATCATGTATTACGATTGGATAATGTGTTTGAAGAAGGAACTAATTTTTGGAGTAAAATTTGGTTCTTTGCTAATATTTACCCAATTATAATATGAGTTACATCTCTGGAATAGCATGCACTTCCACTACAGTAGTAACTGCTCATTGACAAGATTTGGTTTCAGTCCCTCACTCCAAAGGGAGATCAGTCTTTTATCTAACTTCTGTGTTGACAGTCAGATGACTTAAAAGCACTTTATTTCTACAACAAGTGAAAAGTCATGGTTGATTAATTAATTAATTGGTCTACATCACAGACCAGGATCAAACTTTGTACATGGCTTGTACTTGTAAGAAATAAGCCTATCAATTTGGAATCCAAATGGTCAAGGTCATTGTGACTAAAAGAAGAAAATTATTTCAGCACAAAACTTTCAGTATTTTTTCATAGAGCACCAATAAATACCACATAGGCATAAAATGTGCTATGCTCTTCATGCATAATTATGTAAGTTCAAGTCACATACCTTGACTAAAACTTACATAGAGCTAGCAGAGGCCTATTGACATTAAGGTTGAAAGGTCAAAGGTTAACATTATAATGGCTCAAAGAAATGGGTTTTTCACAATAACATTTGTTCTAGTAAGTTCTTTGACCAAAGTTTGTGGTTGGCTTGCAGTTCGAGTAAGAAAAAAAACTATAGATCTTGGAATCTGAAGGTCAGAGGTTACAGTCGTGATTAGACTAGTAAGAAAGGAAGCAATAATACATGATTTTAACAAAATCAGTGAATTATTTGTGGGAAAATAAAAGTAAGAGAAAAAAAGGACAGACTCTTTGCATAAAACACTGCTGAATAATGTGTGCAGACTTGGGTTACATGTAAAAGAGAGATATCGAAAAAAAATGCCATGGTGTACCTTGCTTTGGGTAAGCCTCATATGTCATTGGTTTTTTTTTTTTTAGGGCTTTATAATGCTCTTTTTACAGTTCTGCTTTCACCCACTATTATTGCATCAGGTAACTTCATGTATTTTTCTTTGTCTCTTTGAAATAGAGTGCCCCGCAGATTTAGAGGGCGAAGTGACATTTTTTAGGTATCAGATTTTTAAAAAAAAAGATAATGTGATGGTAATGCATTTCTCTTGTAATTTCCTTTGGTCCATCAGAAAATATGATAAATGTTTAATGTCCATTCAGAAAATTTAATATAAATTTTGGTGCATTTTAGAGCTATGCTGAATTTAATTATAGTGAACAGCATTTTACTGCAAACAAGCAATTCCCAACAAATTAAAATCACTGGCAGGTGTCGGATAGTTGTTTCCATAGCTTGCAGAAACAGTTGTCTATTTGGAAAAACACATGTGATAAGTAAAAGGATGCTATTAAATCAAATTCCAGTAAATTTGGAAGAGTGGAAATGATTGTGCTAAAACCAAAATTTTACTCAGCTCCATTTGATTATTCAGTATGAAGAACAGAAGATGGCAATGAGTTATAGATGCCGTTGGAAATGAATTGTCAAAATATTGCTAAAACTCCATTTATGTTTTTGTCACTCTTTCCCATATGCTTCCTAACTTTAAAGCTATTTGAGAATAATGGATGACACTTGATATATTTATAAAAGATCACTAGAAGGCATTGAGGATGCTATCTTCAAGGTCAGGGTCACAGCTAAATTATTTTCCAATATACATTCCCTCCTGTCAGTAACTTTAAAGATGTTTCAAATTAAGGGATGAAACTTGAGGGTGGATTTGATACCAAATTGGGGTCATATCTTTAGGGTCAAGGTCATGACTTAACTTTCTTTTCCAGTCTCTAACTTCAGAGACTTTTTTTTATGATACAGATGTCATTGTGTGCCAGACTGGGGTGGGGTGGGTCTTGTGTTCAGAACGTTTTTACACTATCCTTTTCATTCACTAATTTTAGAGCCATTGGAAGATGAAGGATGAAACATGGTATAATTACATAGCATAGCTAAATGGTATGCAATATACAACATTGGGGAGGGACCTGAGTGGCCGAGTGGTCTAAAGCTCTCTCCGTTACAGATCACTGCCATCTCATCTCTGTCTGCGTGGGTTCGAGTCTCGGATTTAGCCAATGTGGATATGTGAGAAAGCTTGCCAGTAGCTTCTCGTGGGTTGGTGGTTCTTTCCGGGGTTTTTCCGGGTTCTTCCTCCACCATTAATACTGGCCGCCATGTATAGCCTATCTTGTGCTGAAAAATGGCGTTAAACCCAACAACAACAACAACAACAACAACATTGGGAGGGGGTCTTTGTCACAGTCATAGGTCAGTAGTTTAATTATGAGTCACATCTGATCTTATGCTTTCTAACTAATAAGTGTTTAAGGTAATTGGATGTAGTTTGATATTCTTATTTATTGTTACTTGATGATGTGTTTTGCATATTTGAGGTCATAACATCAAGGTCAAGGTGACATGTCTGTAATTTAGGGTTTCTTTTGTTTCCACTTTATATTATTAAAGCTGTTTGAGGGATAAGCCATGATACACTTATGCTTTTCCGTTTGATGATCTATATCTTCATGGTCTAGGTCAATGATCAGTTATAAAAAAACAAAACATTTTCTGTACTTTTCCACCAAGACTATTTCAAATAGGGCAATAATAGTTGGTTACTTTTGAGGTCAGCCAAGAAGCTTTACAGCTCTGTCTTCAGGGTCATAGATTTCATTGTTGTGAATGTTGTGACCCCACCATGGTAGACAGGGGACAAAATTTAACTGAATTTGCTTGTTTTGAGTGAATGGCTTGTATGAACTTGATTAAAACAAATGGAAAACAAACTTCAGCAGAATGGATTGACTTTCAGTGAACAAGCTTGGCAATATTCTTGAGAGAACATTCTTTCGTTAAAGAGACAAGCTAGTCCGCTATGAATAAGCACTCGACATTCCAAGTTGAGTGGGTGAATTTTCAGTCCTTCACTATATAGGGCTTTCCAGTCGAGTGGGTGAATTTTCAACCCTTGACTATATATAGGGCTTTCCAGTTATGTGGGTGAATTTTCAACCCTTCACTATATAAGGGCTCTCCAGTTGAGTGGGTGAATTTGCAACTTTTGACTATATAAGGGCTTTCAAGGTGAGTGGGTGAATTTTCAACTCTTCACTCTATAGGGCTTTCCAGTTGAGTGGGTGAATTTTCAACCCTTTACTATATAGGGCTTTCCGGTGGAGTGGCTGAATTTTCAACCCTTCACTATATAGGGCTTTCCAGTGGAGTGGGTGAATTTTCAACCCTTCACTATATATAGGGCTTTCCAGTTGAGTGGGTGAATTTTCAATCCTTCACTATATAGGGCTTTCCATTTGAGTGGGTGAATTTTCAACCCTTCACTATATAGGGCTTTCCAGTGGAGTGGGTGAATTTTCAACCCTTCACTATATATAGGGCTTTCCAGTGGAGTGGGTGAATTTTCAACCCTTCACTATATAGGGCTTTTCAGTGGAGTGGGTGAATTTGCAACCCTTCACTATACATAGGGCTTTCAAGGTGAGTGGGTGAATTTTCAGTCCTTCACTATATAGGGCTTTCCATTTGAGTCCCTGAATTTTCAACCCTTCACTATATAGGGCTTTTAATTGTCAAGCCTTCATTATATTGGGCCTTAAGTGAGTGCATGTATCCTTGGCAGCAGTCAGGCAGCTTAATATTATAATTCAATAAAAATAAAATTCAATAAAAAGATTTGTACACTTAATCACAATTTGCCCTAATTGACACAGGCACAATATGAACACCATATAGTGTTTTTTTATTGGTCAACATGCATAAACATATCTATTCCTAGTGGCATATAAGATGTAACAGAAGTTTTTACTCCATTAAAAGTTAGGGTTGAAATGATACACATGTACCACATGTATTTGTGTATCATGATACTCAACATACGATGCAATACATTATCAATATACATGCCAACTTGGTGGTCTAAAGAGCTTACCATTATGGATCACTGCCATCTCACCTCTGTTGGCGTGAGTTCGAGTCTCAGACTCGCCTAACGTGGGTACGTGAGAAAGACAGCCAGTAGCTTCTCGTGGGTTGGTGGTTCTTCCCGGGGTTTTCCAGGGTTCTTCCTCCACCAATTATACTGGCCACCATGTATAGCCTATCTTGTACTGAAAAATGGCATTAAACCCTACAACAACAACAACAACAACAACATGCCAACTTGAAGATCTCATCTTCTTTAGAAGGAATATGAATGTTAGTGTGGTGCCATTCTGATGTGTTGACATATTAGTTGTATTTCTTGTTTAACAGAGATAGCAGTCAAACCTAGACTTATCAGCTGTTCAGATGACCTTCTCCCACTTCATGGGATAACTAAAATAATTCCAAGATGACCTTCTCACACTTCACAGGATAACCAAAGTAATTCCAAGATGACCTTCTCACACTTCATGTGATAACAAAAGTAGTTCAGAGATGACTTTCTTACACTTCATGGGATAACCAGGGTAATTCCAAAATGACCTTCCCACACTTCATGGTATAACCAAAATAATTTCAAGATGACCTTTGCACACTTTATGCAATAACAAAAATAATTCTAAGATGACCTTCTTATACTTCACATGATCACCAAAATAATTCCAAGATGACCTTCTCACACTTCACGCGATAATAAAAATAATTCCAAGATGACCTTCTCATACTTCACGCATTAAACAAAATAATTCCAAGATGACCTTCTCACACTTCACACGATAACCAAAATAATTCCAAGATGACCTTCTCACACTTCACACGATGACCAAAATAATTCCAAGATAACCTGTTAGTTATTACTGATTCTAATTCAGTTAGTTTCAGACATTTCAAGCTGTTCCATATGATAGGATGCAGGACTTGCCTTGTTTACCAAGGCTGTCTGTGTTACAGTGCCGATGCATCAGAAATGTCTTAGTGACTTTGATTAGATAGTGAGCATTAGTTCTGTCACTTGTTCCACCACTACACAAGCCCCTCACAAAGGGACAAAGTTGTCACTTTAATCATTTGGCAACAAAAGAGAATGTTTAAAAACTATTACAGATGATGTCTCCAATTAATTTTGCAAGGTATTATGGTATTATCTTAAAAACAGAAGAAATAGTTTACTTTCCTCATTCATAAAAAATCTTACCTAAAGTGGGTCCAGGTGTGGGAGTGGAGATGGGAGTGGAGATGGCTAATATAGCCAGATCCATCACACAATACTTTTATGGCCAATACAGAACAACTGCCAAGATGGAACGGCACACTGACGAATTATCAATTTAAAGAATAAAAATTCAATTTACTAATAATTATTAATAGCTGTTTAAGGTGAAAGTAACTTTTATAAGGTAAATATTGTTTTGTATTGATTCTTCACATTGTGTATCAAAATGCAAACATTTTTTGATGCATCTGTTAATCATTTCATTCCAGTGTTAGGTTGTGTGTATTCATCAGCTCATGCAAATTGTAACCAGTCACACACTCAAAATGTCATGCAGTCATGACAGTCAAGTCAGGGGGCAGATGTTTTTTCCCCCAACATTTTTAAATCCTCTCATAAAAATTTGAAAATTTTGTGGTCCTAATAATTTGTTAGAGGTGGTTTTTATTTGGAGTTTTTCAGGGGTACAGTCAAGAGAATGTTTTACATTGGAACTAAGCAAGACATTCAAGTTATTATGAGTATTTGAGTGATAGAACTTGAATTATCATGGAGCTTAAACATGTAGTTTGTGAACTAATGATTCTTTTTAATACAGAAATAATGTTATCCCCCTGTATAAATTTTGTTCTTTGCAGATGTCCAGTATCAAAAGGCTTGTACCACGCCTGAAATCAATGCTCTTCAAGATGAAGTTTCCAGAGAGTGTGTCAGACATAAAACCCGTAAGTTTCCTTACATGCTCTGGATGTTATTTGACCTTGGATAAACAAATAATATTGTTGAGTGGTGAAATGCCAGTTAATGTTCTATTCTCACTTAAACATTCAGTGCTGTCAGAGAAGTTCATGTTCTACAGACAACATATTCATTTTGAATTGAAATGCTGAAAATAAACATACGATACCTGAATGTTGGAGTGATGTGATGTGGTTATTTTATTGTATCATATATTGTGACTTGAATGTTGGAATGATGTGATGTGGCTATTTTATTGTATCATATATTGTGATCATTGCTGCAGCAGTGAATTTTTCTTGAAAATTTTGTGTTTATTACTCATCCTCAATATATAGTCACATTGACATGGAATTTCCACCAAAGACTTTTTGTGATGTCTAGTTGGTTCTAAATGAAAATAGTGCTGATCTGACATCCAGAATGACAGCCATGGTGGCCATCTTGAAAATCTTGCACATGGCTTCTTCACCTGAATGAATGATCAAATTCAGATGAGGTTTTCACTAAAAGACATTTTTGTTTGGTCCTAAATAAAAATAGTGCCTATCTGACCTTCAGCATGGCCACCTAGGCAGCTGTCTTGAAATTGCTACTTCACGTGATCAGCTGGTTATACAGTAATAGGGTTTTCACAAAAACTCTTATTACTATATGTAATTGGTTTCATTTGGAAATGGTGCTATTCTGACCTCACAAAAATGCCACCAGGGCCATCATGAAATGCATCTCAAAGAGAGTAACTCATATATACCCAAAATAAATCACAGTGACTTAATTTTCAAGCTTGAGTGACTTTTGTTACTTTCAGCTGTATGTTTGTTACACTATACTTCACCAGCACTGAAGGCATCTAAAAGAAAGTAACTTCAATACATGAAAGATAGTTCTCTGCGACACAATTTGTAACACTTCACGTCAGAGCTTATGGTATGGTTTTTCATCCATCTTCTATTTTCCTTCCTTCAGTACAGGTTTATTATCTCAACGCCTTCTAAACTACTTGGAGGATTGCCATGAAACTTTACATAAGACCATAGTACTGCCCCTGGGTGGTACACAAGATTAAAAATTATATTTGGGAAATATTTTAGTTAGAAGCTATTGATTTCTTCATCATTTATTTTTCAATATCCCAATTTCTGTTCATTTTATGTTTTGAATAAAATCACATCACATGCTGAGTATCACACAGTATCTCTGTTGCATCAGAAAGGACCATAGGGATTAAAAATTTATATTGGTGAAAATTCTTGGTGGAAGTTTTTTTATCCTCATGTTTCACTGCAGCAGGGATGGTGGTATATAATTTCATTTTATTAGGTCAGTTGAATTGATATTGTTGGGGAATATGTGTTCCTTGAACATAATTCTTGTAACTTATATTTAAAGAACCCTCTTAAAAAATTCAGTTATATTAAGAGTTTAAAATCATTCTATATGTACCTTCTTCTCCTTACCACTACTACTCTGGGTCCGATCCATTGGTGGGGCTATTACCACTACTATTCCTAGGTCAGGTCCCTGGTAGAGCCATTGCCACTACTACCTCAGGGTCAGGTCTTTTGGTGTGGCCATTACCACTACTACCCCATGGTCAGGTCTCTTGGTGGGAGCCATTACCACTACTATCCTGGGGTCAGTTCTTTTGGTGGGGCCATTACCACTACTACCCTTAGGTCAGATCCCTTGATGGGGTCATTAGTATAAGTACCACTGTGTCAGGTTCCTTGGGTGTCCATTACCACTACTACCCCTCGGTCAGGTCTCTGGTAGGGCCATTACCACCCCTTGGTTGGGTCCCTTGGGGGACCATTACCACTACTACCCCAGGGTCAGGTCCTTTGGTGGGGCAATTAACACTACTATCCCGTGGTCAGGTCTCTTGGGGTGCCATTACCACAACTACCCCGGGGTCAGATCCCTGGTAGGGCCATTACCACTACTACCCCTGGTTCAGGTCCCTGGTAGGGCCATTACCACTACTACCCTGTGGTTGGGTCCCTTGGT
>JAECUM010059702.1:0-29677 GCA_016617855.1 Megalonaias nervosa
ACTTCTGCAGTGAATTGTCTTTTCCAATTAATGCATCATGGATGCAGGGTGGGACAGATATCACAGGCCACAATCTTGTGTCGACCACCTTGGCTGGGAGAATGGGGGCGGTGGGCACACACCTCAGACTCTCAAGTAACGTTGAGAAAAAATATTCATTGTCACTTGGGAGGAGGTCCACTAGCACTTACACAACCACCCTACCCCATGAAGAACAAGGATAAGCTTGTTGCTCTCTCCTCCAGAGACATGCAAGAAGGGACAGTCCTGGAGAGATACTGGCTTCAGTTCCAAGGACATACTTTGTTTTCATGGATCCCAGTCACCTTTCAACAGTCCAGTCTTTGTGTTTAAAGGAAGGTTCACACCATTCTGCAGGTGGGCACAATCAAAAGGTTGAAATATGACCACACACTGGCCTTTTGTTCTTGGATCTTCCTGGTGTCCAAGAAAGGCAGAACTTTTTTACTCATCACCTTTCCCCCTTGAATTCTTGAGGAATGAATGCTTCAAGCTGGAGATTACTGTGTCGGTCAGGAACGTCATATGGTCCTGTGAGGGGGGGGGGTCTCGGTTTATCATTATGATGTGTATATTCACATCCCCTTCTAACCTACTTAAAGAAAATACCTATGGGGTTTTGCCTAAATTAGTTATTTTAGCGTGAAGCTCTTCAGTTCAGCTCTGCCTATAGCCTTTACTTGGGTCATGAGGGTAGTCACAGCTTACTTGAGGTTCCAACGTTTTCCCATCCACCATTGTTTTGACTGGTTGATGCATATTATCGACAAGATACTCTTCGCAAGGACCTGTTCCTTTGTGCTTCCACAACCAGTCTTCTCAGTCTTGTTCCTAACCTAGAGAAGTCAGATCTTTGGGCAGTGATGAATTTACTCGGTGCCTCATGATAAGATCTAGTCTTAAAATGGCAGTCATGGGCAAATCTTCTACTCACTTTTACTTTGTGCATCTGGGGACATTGAAATTGGCAGCAGACTTGATTCCTGTAGGAGGACTTTGCATGCATCCTGTCCAATTTCAGCTCTGCAAACCACAGGAATCCATTATCAGCTTGGATTCATAGACAGTTTTCAGTTCCATTTAAGTTGGTAGCTTAGTCCAGTGCGTTTCTTAACGAAAGTCCCCTTTACCCCACTCTTTTTAGTACACGGATGCTTCAGCTTTAACAAGAGGGCATGATTTTTCAGGGTTTCATGGTCCTGGGAAGAAACAATCCTTCACATCAACAACTTGTGAATGTGGAAAGTGTCACTAAACCAACAAGGAAATGTACCTTGGAATGCAAGGAGGTACACAGGCTCCTTCCCATTGCATTTCTTGGAGTGTGCCACGTTTCAGGCAAGAGGAATGTCCTAGTGGACAGTCTTGCGTGGGGGGGGGGGCGCTGGGTGGAGTCCTCACACAGTAATCTCTGTCAGTTGCAGAGGTACTTGTCAAGCTATGGATGTAACCTTTGGCAGACGTGTTCACGACCGACTCCCCCTTTATGTTCCCTGCAATTCCCTTCATATTGATTCAGCATGTGCTCCATTAAATCAGGATCACTAATGCTTGGCTCATCCTGATGGCCCCAGTAGTCATTGTTCACTGGCTTGCTGGACTTTTTTGGTAGACAAGCCCAGGAGAGTACCACCAAGGTGGGACCAGCTGTTGCAGCACATATGGTCTCAACTCCACAACAGCCCACAGATACTGCACCTTCACATTTGGCTCCTTTTGCAATCAATCCAAAATGACCAGGTTTTTAGTAAGGTTGCCACCTGCATTGACCAGGCTAGGAGATGCTCCACATGTAAGATTTCTATGCAAAGTGGCAAATATTCTGTGATCGGTGCAGGAGGAAACCTATTAATCCTAGCAGTTTTACTTGAGTGCAGTTGCAAATTTTCTTCAACTATTAAGAGCCATAGAGCGGCCTTTTATAACACTCCAGTATAAATTGAAGGAGGGAATGCTATAACTTGGACATGGGGACTTGCAGTTACAATAGGGTCTTATCCCCATGGTAGTATTAATGTAATTAATAACTCTTAACAGAATATATGAACCATTATATACCCAAGATCTGTCTACTCGAAATCACTAGTTCAGACAGTAAAATTTTTTAAATGACACCAGTAAATCGTGCTACTGCTGTGTCCAATTTTGTGTGAGCCAATAGTTATGTGTTACAGTCAAGGCATACCTTTAGCATACAAGTTTGGTATCATCTGCTTGTACTTCTGAGTAATGCATTAAATATTGCTATTAAAGAATTCATAATTACAGATTTAATTAATGCTGTACAACAATTAAGTGATGTTATATTCAATGCCTCAGCCATATAGCAAAGCAGGGAACTGACCTGGGAGGGACAGTTTTGATGCATTGCACTTGCATTAGGGTCAGTTGCGACTGGATACGAAGGTGTTCTATTTTGATAGCAATTAAAACTTTAAAAAGTGAGTGTTCTGAAGGATTTAATGCCATGGTTCAAAAGAAGAGGTATTATACTTTCCATCTGCATATGAAGGTAAGTCAAAATAAATTAATTAGTAGCAGGCAGCCCAGTGATCTTCCTGATTAAAAATGCTGACAGTCCAGCACAAATCTTGCCTTTAGCAGTTCTACGCTACCTGTAATGTTGGAGAGAAAAAAAAAAAGGCAAACAATTTGTTGGTCTGTTCTTGCATGGATAAATATGTACTCGATGGCAGAAATGAGAGTAAAGTTTGAGGCACCTTTTAACTCATTTTTTGCATTAGGAGATGGTACCCAACTTCCTAGCCTGAAGTCATTTAAGATGCACCAAAATGGGTGGCATTACTGAAAAGTGGACAGATGTATCTCTACAGAGATACTAAATAATCTGGACTCTGTCTACTCACATTACAAAATACAGAGGGAAAACATTTTTTTTTAGACCGGATTTTTTAACACAAAAAAATTCGCCTGTCTGCTGAATTGGATTTTGTGTCCAGATTTTAGACTTGATAGCTGCAGTTCTTAGGCAAACCGGTCTGAACTGCACACAGACAGGTAAACCTTTGCAAAAGAGTAGGCTAAGTTGGGGATATCAAGTAAAAAGTGGATAGGACACAACAATGATGGGTCCAGTAAGCAAAAAAAAGAGAAAATCCAGTTACTGAGGCATAGCTGCCAACTGTCCCGTTTTTTCCGTATTTTGGACCTGAATACGGGTGTACAGTTTTTTTTGCAAAAAATGTTTTTTAATTTTAAAGAAATAATAAAAAAATTTTCCTTGCAATTTTCAGTTTGGAACGGGCTCTTGGTTCCATTCTGATAGAAATGTATCGCATGTATATAGGAATACAGTTCTACAATATGATTGGTTCATTCGAAATCGAGGCTACCATGCCTGTCTTTATCCGCCATATTGGATTTCGCAAACAGTTACCGCTACCACTGTGTCAAATCGTGTTGAATAGAAAAGCAGAATTTTCACCAGAAAAGACAAGAAAACAGAACTGAAAGGACAATTGTGCCGTCTTGTTTAGATTTGTGAAATCGTCTAGTAAAGGAGAAGACTTTACGATTTGGAAACTGGGGGATGTGATTTTGCTATTGGGCATAGAGGCGCACATGAAATACAAGAGCACGAAAAAGTTAATAAACATCAGCTTGCTGCTTCATCATACACAACTCACCCTGAACTTGGATTTATATAAATACCAGAGAGAACCTTGATGTAATTCGATCGAAATTCGGTTTATTAAATTTCTTTTAGAAATTAACCTTCCACATTCAGTTACTAGTGTTGTTGATGATTTATTTTGCATGCGTTTTCCAGACGGTAAAATCGCAAAGGATTACTCGTATGCTAGAGTGAAAACAGTTCAGTAACAAAATCACACAGAATTGAGATTATCAATGACAGTTGGTACATTGTTATCAATAATAATTGAAAAAAATAAACAAGGTGTGGAAAAGGCTCTTATAAACAGCCTGTGTCTGAGTGTTGCACTCTTGCACCTTCTGAATGGGCACCCAAATGAACAGGGTGCCCGTCCAGAAGGTGTAAGTGTGCAACACGTGCATCTTTGACATTAAATAATTATGTAAGGCACTGTCCTACCTGGTTGTATATGTTGTAAGTAGTTACATATGCATTAAAATTTTAACAATCAGTATCTGGTCCTGAAAATCAGTATTTTTGTCGTAAGCAATCAGTATTTTTGTACTTGGGGGTTGGCAGCTATGCTGAGGGGTAGTCGAGTGCATGGAATTTTCAGAGATGGCTGCCCCAGGTGATGAAGAACCTCAGAGGGTTGATGGGATGTTGCTAAAATTTGTTACAGCAAAGGTTGAATAGTTCAATCACCTTGGACAATATGTTGATACATTCATAATTAAATAAAGAGAGTAATGTTCTTGCTGCACCGATATAAAAAATAAGTGAATAAACTGTTGCAGTTTATTTAAAAGAATATTAAACGCATCTAAATTCTACAGTGGTGACTACAGCTGTTTTAATATTTCCAGGGCTGTCACAAGTTGGTGATTGACAAAATGATACCCCAGGCGAGCATTGTCTTCAGCACTTCTGCTCCTCAAAAAATAGTGAGCTTCACAAAACAACACCCTTGTTGGTCACCCATATAGCCTGCACTTGATGACGACCAAGAGTATTTCAATGACGTTGAACCATATTTATATGCATGTTGCAGTTATTCTTGTTTTTAAGATAATCAAAAAAAATTTACCTTTACATTAAGTATATTTTCCTTTAAGTTTTATTGCTTTCATTATTTGTTTCTGTTAAAGACTTGTGACTCTTTTCACCTATTTCCTTGAGTAAATTGCCAAACAAGGTCATTTTGTTCTGAAAAAATTATTTGCTATTTTTTATTTATCTTGACCGATCATTAACCAGAAGAGTTTGTGCTGTCCTGTTTTCTGCCCATTATTTTTTTTTTTAAAATCACTACTTCATTAAACTGCATCAAGAATCACCATGAAACTTGACACACACATTCAGCCAAATTCTGGTTGATCTTGGATGAAAATGGTGCTGCTCAGACATGCAGTAGGAACATAAATATTGACCATCCAGAAATCTAGTTAATACTTCCAGTGAATGGATGGATGATATGTTGAAATGGGACTTTCACTACTATACTTGCTGTGATACCTACTTGGACTAAAACAAGCCTGCTCCAGTCTGGCATCCAGTATGGCCACTATGATGTCCATATTGACAATCTTGCCACTACTTTGAACAGATTGATAATAAGATTAATTTTTTAGCAAAATTTATGTCTAGTTAGTCCTAAATGAAAATGGTACTAACCCCACGATGGCAGTCATTTTGAGACTTGTCCCTACTTTGAATTGAGGGTCATACTGACATGGGGTTTTCACCAACAGATACGTGGTAATATTTAGTTGATTCTAAATGATGATGGTGCTGATCTAACATTGCATATGGTGGCCATTGTCATTGCTCTTAAACCCTTTCCATCTCGAGAAATTTATACTTTACTTCCAGCTACCTCAATGATGTCAGTAGAAAAATACATTTTCAAAAAACGGCTATCTTATTTTGAATGAAGAGTTTACCTCAGTTGCAAGCATGTAAAATAGATAGTCCAAATTAGATGAAACTTGCAAATAATAATGAATACATGACATGCATGGTAAAAATAACTTTTTAAGACATTTTGATTGAGACCAGTCTTGTAACCATGGTAGCAGAATAGGTAATGATGTTTTCATATTTTGTTGATGTAGAAGAACGTGAAAAAACCAAGTTTACATAAAAGAAGGAGAGGAACAAAGAAATTGACACAAACTGAATATCTTGCAGAACTGGTGGAATGCATTCTTAGTCTATGAAATCAGTTTATAATTAGTCCATGGATACAAGTGTACATTTTATACATAACAATGAAATGCATGTATATTGTTGAATAGGCCATGTTTGAAAAGATCACAGTATAGATGTAATGCAAACCAGAAAACCAAATGACCATGAGTTGTTTCTGACAAGGGAGATTTTCAGCATTGGACTAGAACACAATTACGGTGAGCACATATATAAGCTAATTTTTCTTGTAAATGATAAATGTGGAAAAACAAATGCACTTGGGCTGTTGTATGCTGCCAAATGGGAAGTGAAAAAATCGTCCTTAATACCGTGTGACCTCGCTATAACACGGTGGTTGGGGTCCAAAATGGTGCATGTGCCATAAAAAAAAAAAGATGGGGGTGGGAGTTAAAAGCGGGCGCAAAAATACATACTTTAAATAAAGACAAAACTAATACGCATGCATATTGAAAGCTTAGATATGTATATTACAGTCCTTAAATGCATATAAAAATCCATGAATTCGAGTATAGATCATATGTTATTAAATACGTGTATTAGAAAACAAAAATAACAAAAAAATGGTAGTCCTTGTTTGAACTGTATCCCATTGTCAGCAGGTGTCACAAAACAGTTCACTACGATTTTGTCGCCAGTAGCATGTGGCTATAGTTGTTTACATGTACTTAAACTGGCCTAGATTTTGGTCGGCTGGAGACGGCAATCGTCTAGCCGAGGCTACACAGGGATGAAGCTATTCATAGGGAAGTTAAAAGTGAACAAATATAAAAGTAAGCTGACAGCCAGATGTATATGGTATCAAAATATTGGATATTTAATTTGCGTTTTATGCCGCCATTTGTAGCGGTCATAAGCGTACGGGCTTTTCCTGCAAAAAGAAAACTTTAACGGCACTATAAACGTCTTCCTGTCACTTTGGAAAATGCAACAATCAGATTTCTTTTCATTTATTTCGGTTTGGTGCTGACTTCCATTGATGACAGCCGCTTTATTTTTTATCGAAGATTGTAGTTAGCATGCTTTGGTGAAGGGCGCATGTTTTATTGAAATTGCCGCTATAGAACAACTTTGGAAGACCGAAACCAGTGCGTGTTTGATATTCTGGAGGCAACATAATTATAGAACAATTTTTTTCCTTCGTATTTATACAGAACGTTCAGCATTTCAAAGGTAACCAGTTTTCATTGAGGTTACAACAAAACTATCTTTTCTGGGTACATTTATTTATTTTTTTTTTTTAAATCCTCCGTAGTTGGATTGATTCCAGTTGTAGTCCGGTAGCATGATTATTTGAGTGGATCACAGAGTACAACAGTCCAGATGTCGGCATAGGCGGATTACGAGATAAAAATGTACTGCTAAGATGGTTTGTCAATATGAATGTAACAATAGATAGATTCCAGTGCATTTAATATCCAAGTTTATGGTTTCCTTTAATAGTGTATTTGAATTTCTCCACTACAAACCCAAGATTGTATGCACCAGTTTAAGGCATGAGGATGGAGAGGTACCCACAAATAAAACCGGTTTAAACAGCCAACAATGTTGTCGCAAAAAAAAATCGCCCTACGGTATATTCTGTCGACAATAAGATGGTGCTCTACAGTTTCCTGTTTTGCATACGGTTAGAAGTTTAAAGAAATGGAATTTCCACGGGTTTCCTCACTGGTTATACTGGCTATTTAAAAAAAGACCTTGTGTATCTTAGGTATTGTTCAAAGAACCTTTAATTCCCTTTATTTTGGTGTATGATTGATGGGTGTAATATGGGTTATAGAGTATACAGCTTGGCCTTACTCCAGATGTGCACCTTTCAAATGAGTGCTAGCTCTACTTTGTCGTTTTCACTTCCTGAACTTCAGAGGTAAATTGTAGAAAAAAGAGCTGATAACGTTTTTACATTTTATACATTTGGTAATTCATTCATTGCACTTTCAGAAGCTGGTATTGTCTAGTCTGGCAAAATTCATTTTCCCTATTTTAATAGCTACTAAGGATAGTGTACTTTAGACAAATTCAGGCTGATTTTTGGAGCACAAGTCATTTTAGTTAGCAGTGTGCTAAGATCATTTCCAAAAGTACAATATCCAAAGAAATGTCAGCCACATTACATCAAAGTAGCATAGAGGTATGCTAACATTCTCTCCATTGTGCATATTTTAAATGCAAACAACTTCATCTTGCATACGTCACTCTTTCAAAAGTACATAATAACTGGTGAGCGCCCCCTTAAAGAGCACGTAGGTATTATTATTATATGATTTAATTTTGATCGTATGGCTGAAATATGTAAGTCACAAGCATTAAAACAGTCCTTTTGAATAATTCTCCTGTATTTTCCCCAACAGAACAATATTTATTAGTGTCAGTCTCAAACAAGCACAGCCCCCCCCCCCCCCGATAAAAAGTGAGCTATCTTAAAAATGCGTATTACATTTTGTCAACATAGCAAACCAGTGTTATGCTGAAAGACAGGAACATGAAACTAGCCGTAATTATTCCTGAGATGTCAACAATAAATTTTACAGTTTCAAAAGGGATGGAACAGATGAGGTTCATAAAGGCCAAAGGGTAAAATATTTGCTTACTGTTTAATATGGAAGAAAGCAAATTTGCTTTGTCATCATTTTTTTTTTAATTTCATTGCAAATAAATGAAAAGAAACATTTTCACTATATATTTCTTTTACTTAATGCAACAGTTTTAAATTTAAGTTGACTTTATTCCTATATTCTAAGACTTCTAATTTCCCCATAATTAAGGTCACTACTCACACAAACATGCCTCATCGCAAATTATATAAGCATGAGCAAAATAAGCATTATTAGCTTATTTTCATACATAAAATCAATGTTAATGTACCATTTTATTCAGAACATCATACATAATGATATGAAAATAAGAAAAATGCATAAATTTTCATATTTGTTTTAAGGTGGCGTTCTACAGTTTCGTATTTTGCATAGGGTTAGAATTTTAAATTTGTAGGCACGTACAAAAGTAACAAAAGAAAAGAGTGAAGTCAACAAGCTTTGTAAATTTAACAAAATAATTTTTTTCCCTAGAAAACAAGGCAAAAATATGAAATAGGACTTACGGTTTGTGAATATAATCCAAAAATTAATCCTAGAATTTAAAAATAAAAGTCCTATCACTAGACAGTTCTAATTGAATCCAGGTTTGAATCTCGATGAAGTTCCAATATGGAAGGCGATGACGTCAGATGAGGTCGTTGTACTGATGGCAACGGTTCCTCGTTGAAACACAATTTATAATGTTCAGTTTAGAATTCAAGAATAAATTTCCGCTAAATGTCTTTGTCCCAAATTTTTATAAAGAAAAGCACTTGTTTTGTTTTCCAGAGAATATGAATTATTAAATCCCAAAAAATAGATGAACTTCAAAATAAAGTGACATCAACATCAAAACATCTAGAGCTCTAACAGTGTAACAATACGACTGAATTAATCTACTTGAAATCGTCTGTTTTAACCCCCATTTTAGATCACATGGTGGCTCACGTGACGGGGCTACGTGATCACTACTTTGAACAGCGCAGTAAAAAGAATGCCGATTTGCACGTACGCTATAATAGCCCTATCTAAGAATCAAATTCCCACACTGGAAATAAATAAAAAAGAAAGGCTGTTTACAACTTAGCTAACACGTGGGCCGAACATGACCTTGGTAATAGCCAATCGTTTTCATTCATGTTTACAAACGTCTCAACCAAGGTGAACTAAAAATAGTGATAAAGTAATACCTTTTACGTTTAAATCAGGTCAAAACAGAAAAGTGAATTTTCCGAAAATAGTCAAATCCCGTGAAAATTATCATTACAATAAAATATAATGAAACAAAAATAAAATAAAAAGAATTTAAAACTAACACACAAGTAATTAAATTATATATATATATATATATATATATATATATATATATATATATATATATATATATATATATATATATATTCTACATAAACAAAATAAAACATAGTTAAATTTAACTTAAAATATTCACGCTTCAGTAAATCTAAATGAACACTTGAATACTTGCTATTTGAACACCAAAAGATGACAACAAAGTTATAAATACCAGTTGCTATGAATGACTTCAAACTAGAACAGAATAGAAGCATAAAAATAGATGGAGTTTAAAGAGAATGATAGTGGAAAAACAAGAATATTTATTTAATAGAAATGGCTAGTAATGTAGATTTTGTGGTTGTAACAATTTAGATTTGTGTAAATTGTTCACTGACACTGAAGCATATATGTACGTCATCAATAGCACAATTTGGTTCAGTGAAAGTGGCTCATGCAGGTAGAAGAACAATATAGAAGTACCACGGAACCAAAATTCCTTGAAATATGTTAGAGGAGAAATATTTAAAGACATTTTACATACTGATATTTGGACATCAAATAAGCAAAAGTCGAAGACTGAATTATGTTTGACACGACAAAATATTAAACATTCTACATGGAAATCACCACTCGATTGAAATTCGTACATGGATTTATCTTAATAAGTTATAAACAAACGGTGAACTTTAAAGATATTAAATGATTGTTTATATTATGCATCTGGTGTTTAATACAACGGGTGATCATAAATATAGACCATAAAAATCCAATTTAGATAAATACAGTCATTGTTTTAAAAGATGTCGGGTAAAAATCGGAGGTGCAAGTAAATTTCAACTCTTACCAATATGGTACCGACCACATCATTCGGCATGGCTGCACGGGCAATGCGTATGGCGTACCTGACATTATCGCCTTATTTGCATCACTGGTGAAAATGAACAAGACAAAATTGTGAAAATCAATTTGATGGGTCCGTAAACGTGTACGAAATATTTGGGAGGTGAAACTCTAAAATCAGAGAACTAAAATAGAAAAATTTGTGTAGGTTGATAATTTTTGTTTGCTGGTCCTAATGACTGTAAAGATGGAAAGGTACCACTATGATGAAATAAAGTATTTGTTACAAAATTGGGGTCATCCTGTATGACTAGGCATCATGGACAGAAACGTTTTAAAAACGTGCTCGATTTGTTTTTATACACCAGAAAAATTTCCTCAACACAAAACTGTCCTATAATATTGATGTTTGACATATCTCAAATCACTTCTGCTGGAAAATATTTAAAACTATTTGCATCATTACAAAAATGTATACATCTATAGTGATTTTTCATACCAAAGACTTACAAAAATGGTACTAACAGCTGCCTCGCTTGGCGCTCAGCATTAAGAGGTTAGTGTTAGGACTGGTCGGCCTGGTGTCAGGATAATGTGACTGGGTGGGACATCATGTTACATGTCTGCGGCATGATGCCCCAGTGCTAGACATCACTATAAACTGCCACACTGCAGACATCGTAGCGATATGACTGAAAAATTGTTAAAGCTACGTTAAAAATCATAATCACATCACATAGTGATTCTGAGATTATCCTGTTGTTATGGGTGTGAAGTGTACCTAAGGTGTGCAGAGCACGACAAACGGACACTTCATGTCCGGTAGAAACATGACTTCATTGTTCTGATGTTCCTCGTCTCCACAGAATTACAAAAAACTAATATGGTGATGGCATATTGTGGACGATTGCAGTTTCCAAACAAATTCCATCTGGGCACAAGAGATACAAACTGATAGTTTACAATGATGAAATTTTCTTTTCAAGTAATTTACTACATAAGATAAGATTTATTTATAGTTGGCATGAGTTAAAGCAACAATTCAATAAGATTTCTACCGACATAAAACAACAGAAACCTAAAAACAAACATGATTTGCGATATGTACAACCACAGCATAATACATGGATACAATTGGACAAAATGTATTGTGCACAACTTGAATACAAGCAAGCAAAGCATTATAAAAAGGCGGTAATTAAAAGTCTATTTTTTATTTGGGTGAATAAAAGTGGAAGGTTCGCCTAGGGCGCAAAATACCCTCATACCGGCCTTGAGTAGCTAACTTCCTATGGATGGTCATCTTCGCTGGCAAGGTTCTGATGTGTTAGCCCTATTTATACCTTGGCAGATCGTTACGATATTTCGGTGCTTCGGATCTGTGAATTTCATTGGATGCGGCGGCAAGCCACTGCATCCAATGAAATTCAACTTGTTCAAATTTGAACATTGTTCCTACAAGATCGAGACAAGTGGAGCACACAACTGGAATGGACTGATAAATAAGTAATTTTCCACTGCCGGTCCGTGTTTGTAGAAATACATCCTTTCCCTCAAATACACACGTAATGGCTTCTCTCTGGTATCTGGTAATACCCTCGATGTTAAACTTACAAGTATCCATTTGAAGTAAATTGCCTGCACTATTTTCAACAGATGTACAACGCACCGCTTTTGCACGCTGTTGGTTAGTTGGCATCACATACTAAGGGAGACAAGTCATGATATCATTAGGAGAAATCTGTGAAATATCTGTACGATCCGCCAAGGTGTAGATGGGATTCTTCCTTCACCAGTTATACTGACCGCCGTGTGTGGACTGTAGTGAGCTGAGAGGTGGCGTTAAATCCAAGGCAACAATACACCTCCTCTGTTCAGTGTATTTTCTTTTGTCCTGCATAATATATAAATTTGTTCTTACGACCGATATCTATCTATCTATCTATCTATCTATCTATCTATATATATATATATAGTATATATATATATATATATATATATATATATATATATATATATATATATATATATATATATATGGGCTGTCATGATCGTAATGAAAAAGGTCTTTCTTTTTTTAATTTAGAGAATACTTTCTGCTCATAAATTGTCTTTATGTTTTTGCAGCAAGCCAACAGGACGACCCAGTGTGAAGGTACTTTTATTAAATCGTTTCAAACGTATAAAAGTTATGATGGTTGAATATAAACTGCTACATTATACAAAGAATCACAATGTACTGTTTAAGCCAAACAGTTTTTCCATGTCTCTTTTGTTATCTAATTATTGTAGATAGTACTTGAAAAATATTCAGAATTTGTACTCAAAATGTACCCATATACAAATATGGACACTTACCAACATTATATATGCGTAATCTATATCCTTTCTCACACTGCATTGTTTTAATCATCTTCCTAACAGGGTTGGGTGTGTTTATCTTAATGTTATCGTTGAAAATAATCTGCAGATTCAATTTCTTTTCTGAATATTGTGAGCTATCTCTTTTGATATCTGAGATCAACCAATTGACGTTTCAATATCTTGAATATGATTTTGTAGTACAAGTGACCTTGATTAGACTTGAATCCCGCCAAAACGTATGAACAAAAGTACGCATTATATCTCGAATACCGACACTGCTACTTTCATGTTGAACTCGTGAATATTTCTGACGTCCGATCATCTGACATCAATACAATGCAGCGTTGTTTTATTATTTATATATTATATTATTTGACATAGCTGAATAAAATCCCCCCCTCTCTCTCTCATCTGTGAATCTTACCAGGGTGGTCCTATATAGAGTGTGCATGTCTCCGCCCCTAGGGAAGGGATTCATCCCTTTTCATATGGTGAAATGGAACAGTTGTTGCCGCGTGTTTCTGATGTGAAATGAGCCAGGATGTCGATGAATCACTTTAATTATATGGTATGAAAACTGTTCTCGAGAGATTTTAGATGCACTGCTGTCTCACATGTAATTGATGCAATGCCAGTTCTTTCCCTAAGGGCCGACAAGGAGTAGGGGACAACCGGGGATATATCCCCGGGGCCCGGGCCTGAAAGGGGTCCCGAGCCGAACAACACTGTTTAATTTTATTTAAACAAAATTTTGTTTCAACAAGAACTAGGAGATGCCCGGGTGTTTCTTACCCCAGGGCCCGTGATCGCTCTCTATGGTCCTGCTTTTCCTTGGCTCTGATTTATCATGTCGAGACTCACATGTCATAAGTCTCTGAGTATTATTACATTGTTATTCTTTAGGATAAATCGATGGGAAAGATAACAATTATGCCCAGTTAATAAATAAGATGTGGCAAGATCGATCCGAACCACATACCTTTGGTTTTTAAACTTAGCACTATATGCCAATACCAAGCAGCCTCAGTTACAATACAGGTCGAATTATATGTCACTGGCATCCTAGCAGAGCGTATTTGGTATTTGTTGCCCTCCGATTAAAGCAGCTTTAGTTATTGTTTAAATGGAACTAGTCTAGTAACTTGTGAATAAAATATAGTGTACAGTGTGGACGGTCTGCAACAATTCCGCGAAGAACCGGGTGCGATCATTACTTCGTATGTTCAATGGTATTTGTTTAGTGGCAGAAACAAATTGTTGCTTACATTACATGCTAAATGTTTCTCCGTGTTAGTTTATTATGTACCATACATAGTCACAGCAGAGACAGTGAGATACCCGTTTCAGTGAGTTGCCCGTTTCAGTGAGTTACCCGTTTCTGATTGCCAACTGGCACCAATCCTCTAGTTAAATTTCAAATATTTGGTCCAGCTTGGAGTGGATTTTGTATGTGGCTGTGCAGAGTAGTTACATTTTTATTATTTTGTCCCTTGTCTTGCTGTTTATTGTGTATGTGATTGTGTAGTGTAGATATATTCTTATTGTTTGGTGTAGCTTTTCTTCAGAATTCAAGTGATGTTTGATTATGATATGAGCAGCTGAGAGGGTGAACAGACCATTTTGCTTGAGACATTATTTATGAAAAAATAAGCCTTCCTACGAAAAGGAAATCTTAAGGTCAGCGACGTTAAACCACAACCTCTAACCCTGACTATGTCAGGCCGTGAGATTTCTTAGGGTTAGCTTAATCTCGTTACTTTATCTCTGACGCGTGTTTTTATTTTTAGGAATTTTTCGTTTACGCGTTGGTCACTCAGTGTTGGTCGTTCACCCTCTCTGCTGCTGTAATTAACCAAAGATTTTATCCAGACCTATACAATATCTAGATCTTGGGTCATGTAAATTTATTATTATAAATCCGAACGGAACAGCTTGTGCTTTTGAAAAGAAGTTTCTAAATTTAATCATATTCATGTCCCCTGAACACCAAGTATAATAAATGTTTTGTAAAGTACAATTATCTACTCCATTAAACACAATTAAGATATTGCAATTATCTCTGATCACTTAAGGAATTTGCGTGTATTTCTGAGTTAAATAAATTACGTCTATATTTTTGTGATGGCCTCGCGAAAATATCCGAGCTGGATTGGATTGTTTGTCCAGCATTACATCATCGTATACTACGAGATTATTGATACATCCATCAAGATCGTCTATAGATGGAGCTTCATCAATATCGGTGATAAAATCAATAGCATCAATGGGACACGTCATTGACTTTGCATTTTCATTGAAATCTTTAAGTACTTCGTAACATCGTTGATCATCTACAGATGGTGCTACTAAATATAATTTATCCCACTTGATCCATCGCATTATCAGATTAAGTAAGAATTGCGTTTTACCAGACCCAGATGGGCCAAGTATAATTGCTCTGATAGAATTTGGTAGCGCTGGATGATGCTTGACTGGCTCTTGTTTTCGTGTCGCTGAGAAGTCAATTATATCCATATAATAATAATATGGATTTATATTGCGTTCGATGTAGAGCGCATACGTCCACCACTGGATTAACGACAATAATAACAAAAAATAACAGGCGCGCACTTACAGGCAGGTGTGTGAAATGTGGTACAAAAAATACAAATTTATTTCATTAAAGACAGGTGGAGATATCGCTGCTTCGTTAGGTAAATTACCAGGAGCTCCATGGGCAAAGTATCCTGGTGAAAAACATTTACCTGGATATAATTATTGTGGTCCTGGAACTCGTCTCGATATCAGACTCGATAACCAAGACCAACCAAAACCTGGAGAGTATCCAATAAACGCAATTGATCAAGCGTGTCACATTCACGATGTCGCGTATAAAAGTAAAGATTTGCAACAACGACATATTGCAGATGTAAAGCTGATTCACGCATTAAATTCCATAAAAAATAAATCTCTCAGAGAAAGACTTGCTAGCTTCCTAGTAAAATCTGCTATGAAAGGTAAACTAGAGCTAGGGGCTGGTAATTAATCAACTAATTATTATCATAATAATGGAATCTGTTTATTATAGTCCAAGAGGACACTGCAGAGGTAAAGCAGCGATTAGTAAACTTGCTGAAGCAGCAAAAGTCTCACGTGATGTCGCTGCAGCGTGGTTAGCACGACAGGCAATATGGCAAATCTATCTACCACCACCTAAAAAAAATCAGTATGCACATTTTGATGTCAGTACCCCTGATGAAGTTCATCAAGCAGATATTTTGTTTTTACCACACGATACCATTAAAACTGGCAGACGTCAATACACATACAGATACGCGTTAACCGTCGCTGACGTTGCGAATAGATATAAAGAAGCAGAACCATTATCAACTAAAACAGCGACTGAAGTTGCATCTGCATTTGAACGCATTTATCAACGAGGACCCTTGCGATGGCCACAACTGCTACAGGTTGATCCTGGCAAAGAATTTCTTGGTGCAGTATCATCGTTGATGAAGCGACGTAACGTTAAAATCAGACGAGGACACACGGAAATTCATCGTGATCAGGCAATCGTTGAACGATTTAATCGAACACTTGCTGAGCGGTTATTTGGATACCAATACGCGAGGGAAATATCCGCTGACTTTAAATCCATGGAGAGATCTCGTGAATGGGTTGCAAGGTTTCCGAGTGTGATAGCTGCGTTAAACAACGAAGTGACTCGTGCAACTTATATGAAACCTTCTAATGCGATCACAAAAAAAAAATATACCAATACAACATAAATCTTCCTCTCAACCAGTACTAGGTAATGTTACCGTAAGATATTTATATGAACCTGGTGAACTTGAAGGAGGTAGAAAAAGAGCAACTGATCCTATCTGGAGTGTAACCACACACAAAATTTCTAGCGTGGTAAGGTCCACAGGTAGACCCGCAATCTACAGATTAGATTCAACTGCTCCTAAGCGTGGATTTGTACGCGAACAATTACAAATAATTCCTGTAGATACACAATTACCACCGCGTTCACTTTTATAAACTTGCACAGCGTCCAGCGCCTCGACGTCGATTACATTCAAGACAGGTCAGCATCACATTTTCGCGTGTGTGACCAAGACTACTATTAATTCTATCAACGGTAAATTGTCTTGATTATTACTCGAGTACTGCCACAGCATATTACAGTTACAACTTGCACAATGATTATTCTGTTGTGCTTTTAGTTTTATAATAAATTCAGCATCAGTATTAAAATCGCGATTATTTTTTTGTCACATTGTTTATCATTTGTTAATTTTTTATTGATATCGACAAAGTTGTCAGGAATTTCTTCGGTTATTACGCAATCCATGATAACCCGGCCCAGTTGAGATATTCTTCTAACTCGAGACACTGCTAGATAAATTAAATTTGACCACTCAATACGATCATCGACACTCCAAATACTTGTATCGGTAATAGTTAATCCCTGTGACGAGTGAATCGTTATAGCGTATCCTAACGTTCACGGCGATTTATGCATGCTTAACGCGCTCTCAACAACATCAACAACAACAACAACAATATCATTTAATACAAGATTTTGTATTCCACCACCAGGAATCTCAACATCAACATTCTGTCGTCGAGTATCTGCTGGGCGATAACACAAAGGTACAGGTAGATTTGAAAATTTTTCTTTATGTAACGTAAATGATTGTTGTTGAAGTGTATCGCGAACTATTTTTCTACTTGCAACTATCAAATCAGCAGGTCTCCATAAAGTCCAAAAATCATTCATAGAAGTTTCTGGAATTACTTTACGCATTATTTCACATTGTATTTTATCTGGCTGTAATCTTATTAACTTTTTAAACTCTTATAGTGATTTATCAATAGCTCTATGGTCATCAGTTATTTCTTCGTAATAATCTACAAATGTTTTCAGCCACTCATGTGGAGACGATCCAATGAAAGGTGGTGGTTGACCATGATCGCCGCACATTATCACAGCAGTATTCTTTAATAACAGCCAATCAAGAAATATTTTTAATACCTCTAGCGACACCGTGCATATCTCGTCCCAGATAATAATTTTAGGAATGTATTTCTCACCCATCCACGATGGAGTCCATGCGTCTCCGCACCATTTAAAGAAACTATGATATGTACACGATTTTACTCCTCGTTCTTTTATTTCTCTGGCGAGTTTATGTGTCGGTGTCAAAACAATCATATCAGAACATTTATTAAATAATTCAATCACGCGTGTTGTTTTACCTGAACCACCACACCCATTAAGATAAACAGTTTTACGTCTAACTACAGGATCATATACAGATGGTGCCGATGACATCCCTGGTATTTGATTATTCTTGTAATATGTTTTCGCAATTTCAACATCGGCAGATTCAGAATAACTAATTATATCCTCATGTTTTATTCTCCATTCGCCCAATGATGCATGATCGTTAATATGCAATTGTTTTAACGAATCCGCATATTTTTTATTTATATAAAATGAATCTATCGCGACTCTGACTGCATAACGAGGAAATCTGTTTATCATAGATAATAGATTTATCGAAACATACGCTAGCATCGAAGATCTTAAATGAGTAAACTGCGGTGACTCGCCATCAGTAAAGCTCACAATTGTACCTAATTTAGTTCCGTCTGATAAATAAGCATTACTTCGACTTATAAATGTGTTTTTCTCCGTTGTATCAGCGATTATAAAATCGAGTTCAGCATCGTCCATGATTAATCTTGTACGCGCTCGTTTATGATCACATGATACTCCTTCCGTAAATTTACCGATTATTTTTCTGCCGAGATCTTTTGCAAATTTCTCATCACTTTCTCTCCTGCATTCATGTATACTATTAGTAATTTTAACAATATCATCTTCAGGATTAGGAAAATCTCCTCTAGCATCATTAAATACATCCGGTTCTGGCAACCAAACTTGTTTCTGCACGCGGTATGATATAATTTCTTCACTTACGTTCAACGACATTAAAATTCCAGCATCAAGCATATACTTTATTAGTACTATTGGAGCCCAACGTCGCTCTGAAAAATGTCTTCCAAACCACGCATAAACAATCGGATGGAGATCCTCGTAAAACTCGAACGACTCTATACAGGCGAATCCCGTTAAGTCAAAAGGTAAAGGTCCGTTTATCGCTACTCTGGTCATCTCGTGTGTCGGATGTCCAAATCTCTTAAAGTATTCAGAACATTCTCCGTATCCAAGAAAACTTCCAGGATAACACGCTACCATATCAACTGAGATAACGTCATTATAATCGTATTTAGTATTCCACAATCCACCGTGTCCTTATTCGATACAACTTTTCTGGACATCTTCAAGAAATTCCAATCGTGTCGGTTTCCATGAATTTTTCTCCGGAGCGTAGTGAGCAGCAACTGATGGAACGGTAAAACAGTTATTAAGTAATTGTTCAACCTTAATATCATCAGATGTGTATTCACGCCAAAGGCGTTGTGCAAGATTTTTCATTTCTTTATGGAGAGATTCTGTACGATAAATATCACCATTAGACCGTACAAACTGATCATGATAATCATATTCCGAACTCTGAAACAGCCACACAGATACAGGGTCAGTTTTACTGATATTTCTGATAGCATCGAATACATGACCATTATAAAATTTAACCGTTCTGTCTTGTGGAAATATTGTTACTGCCACGGTCCATGCATGTGCGTTATGATCAATAATATCTATCGAAGCTCCTCTTGATTTATATTTTGGTTTGTACAAAATCTCTCCGGTTAACGTCTTCACTGTTATTGGGAATTTAAATTTCTTTCCCAGCTCAGCAACGTCGCTGATGGACGCTCCTGTATCTTTAACTGTTTCTGCCCAGGTGTTTATTTTTTTGCGTCCTAAATCCGTTAAACCGTTTCCGCGTATCGCGTTTGTGAAGTGTTCTGTAACCCGTTCAGCTACGCAATTTATCCTTGACAATTTCATGGGTTTGAGATCCCCAACGTCAGGTTTATTATTTAACGGATATACCGCGTACACAACCACAGTCACAGGGTATGATCGTTCGTAATATGGTTTGTCAATACCAGTCAGTATTCCTGGTCTGGAATTTTACTAAGAACAATATTATTTCCTGACTTATGGACAGAATCACGTTTGTCACGAATAATCCAAGTGTCATCTTCTGTCTTTACAATAAATTTTATTAAAATAAAATATTTCTGAACAAGGTAGTCAATAATCTCTCTTCCTCGTTTGTCATTCATCACATTAACAGTATTTCCAATTCTGAATGTCGACCACACATGAGCCGCACCATCGTCGCGAAATTCCTTTTTGGCTTCACGGATACGTTTTGTTATATCTTTATTCGTTAAAGCTAGATCTTGCATAGAAAAACTAAATTTGTGTTTCGGCAGTCTGTCAAGATCAAGTCTAGCCCCAGAATGTTCAATCGGGGATAATTCCTGCATTATTATAATTAGGACAAATATATATTTAATTGAATTTTAATCTTTTGTATATGATTCAAACAAAGAATCGATGCCATTGGCTTATGATCGGATATACTTCTCCTTGTAACAAAGCATGCGTAAACGAATTCTGCGGCTTTCACATGCAATGCGTTAGACAAGGCAGTTTTGGACCAAAACTGTGTGTGCGGTATGGTGTTGGAGTCAGAGGAAAAACTCAACTATGTGTGCAATGTGGTGGTAAAAAATACAGAGAGCTGAAACGATATTACGATTAAAAAAAACCCCACATATTCTGAATCTCCTATAAAGACCGAAGAAGATTATCTAGCTAGATTTTCAAAATAATGATTTAAACAAATGATATTAGTATATAAATGGAGCAAAATGAGTTTGTAAAGCATCCAATCATCACCAATTATGAAGCATCTCGTGATGGTGTAATTAGGAACTGTAGATTAAAGAAACCAGTCGGTAGTGTTGATAATACTGGTTATCTTAGATTTACTGCCGCTGACCAGAAAAAAAGATATTTATCACATAGGTTCGTGTTCGAGTGTTATTTTGGGATCATTAAAGATGGACATGTAATTGATCACATCAGTGGTGATAAACTTGATAACTCCCTTGATAACTTGTGAATTGTTACACAAAGTCAAAACTGCAAGTCCGGAAATTCTGGCTACGGTGAAAGATACGCAAGGGCTGTTAAATCTATAAATACAGATGGTGAAGAAATTATATTTAAATCAATTACTTCTGCTGGTAATACTTTAACATAGCATCACCTTCAGTAAAACGCGTGGCAGATAATATCACGAGATATGCTTTTTCAATGAGGTTTGGACGAAAAATCGTATTCCAGTATGTTAGTCTACCAGAACCTACTTCATGAACCAGTATCTTTTTGCTTTCATAGTTTGTTTTATGCAGGTGTTTTTTTCATGATGTAATGTTCTTATGGTATCAGATGATGAAGCGAGACAACTCCGTCAAGGATAACTAGTAAATCTTGCAGTTGTCGTACTTGTTGTACTAATGATACTGCGAGTTTTGGTCAAGAACCCACATTGCTTTTTGCACCTTATCAAGTGGCTGAAGAGTCCAACCCTATAAGTATTTGATATATCTTTCAATAGTACACAAAACATATATCACATTCTCTGATTGTCCAAACTTCGACTGTAAAAACATTTCAATGAATTTAGTTATGCATGTAAATCTCAACAGCATTGCAAATAAAAATAGCCTTTATAAATATTTAGCGTTTTTTTTTTATTTTGTTGATTTTGTTCGAAAATCTTATTTTTTTGTTGCTTTTTGGTTCGAAAATCTCGTTTTTTGCATGAAAAATGACCAAAAATCAATGAAAATCGGCCAGATTTTATAGCGCTGGTAGGGTCAAAACCCCAGCGATTCTCTAATTGATTTTGATGATTTTTCGATTTTATAGAAATCTTTGGCTAAAATATCACTATTTTTTGCTAATATGAAGTGACTTTTGATCAAAATTTCTTATTTTTTTTATCAGTTTTTGTTAAGTTATTGTCAAATTTATCAAGAAATCATCAAAATCAATTAGAGAATCGCTGGAGTTTTGACCCTACAACAATTGAGAATTTTCAATAATTTCATCGTTGTATAAATAATGATGCTATATGTTACACAATATGCACAATATTCTATGAATCATGTAAAAATCTCAATAATATTTATATTTTCCACGTTCTTATGAAACGCTTTGCGACACAGCAGTGAATTGTACATGAGGTTATTTTTAGAAATGAATGGCATTGCGTGTTCGTATAGCTTATCGATTATTTTAGTATCCTTGGCAACGTCTGATTAATACAGACTTTTAGCAGTGGGTTTTGTGTAATGTAGTATCAAGCATTTGGAAACTGAAAATAAATTCTGATTTTATTAAGAAATCCACAATATATTTACAATAAATTCTGATTTTATTAAGAAATTCACAATACATTTACAATAAATTCTGATTTTATTCTGTATACTTTAAATACATTACGCGCTAACTATATACTAATATTTTCATTATGTATACATACTGAAGTCCGGTGGCCGATTGCTAACGCGCTGGATTTTCGTGCTCGAGGTCCGTGGTTCGATTCTCGTGACCGGCATACTGTCGGGCGAAAAACCTCTTCTTTAGCGGAGGCGCAGCCAGCCCGTCTATTGTTTCAATAGAAAATTTGTACACTCTTCCACCATGTCACTTGGTAGGTGCAATTTTGCACTCCCTGGGTGATTATGATGGGGGGTGTGTGAAAAAATTTCTATTGAACGTAGAGAGGGCACGTAGTATTGTCTTTAAGATAAGTTTATATGTAACTATGTTGTCCTAGAGTTAAAGTTCTTAGAATTAAGTTTATATGTAACTGTGCTGTAAATATGCTTGCTGTAAATACGCTACTGTAATTAAGATTCTGTGTTTTGTGCTGTCCTTAATTAAGATATAATCATAATCATATGTATATAATCATAATCATAATCATATGTATATAATCATAATCATATGTATATAATCATAATCATATGTATATAATCATAATAATATGTATATAATCATAATCATGTGTATATAATCATAATCATGTGTATATAATCATAATCATAGGTATATAATAATATGTATATAATAATATGTATATAATCATAATCATGTGTATATAATCATCTTGAAACAGTCCTTAGGGACTATTATTTTTATTTTATTCTGATTTTATTTTTATATTAAACAAATATTTATAATATAACGAATTCCGAAAACATTAATGTTATTATTTCTGCGATTACAAAATTACAGCATAACGGTGTAAATATATCTGATAATCTTAATCCTGAAAAAATTCTATGTGATTTTGAATCATTACAACAACGCAAATTAGAGAAAAGATACACTTTGCCATCTGATTATAAATTCATGAAGTTTATCCAGCAGGCAATGTTACAGTCGCTGGCAACAGTTACAGATAATCAGGTAAAGCTGTTTGTACCTCTCTCGCAAGCTCTTGACAAAATTAAGTTAGAATTATCTCATGAATACGAACAGAAAAAGATTACAAACTTTCGTATAAGACAGTTAAGAGAGCATTGTGAAAATGAAAGTGAAAATGAAAGTGATAATGAAAGTGGAGTCGATGTGGTAATGGCTAAACAAAATCCCTGGCAAAACTAGTATATAGGTTATTTACTTATAATAATTACGATTTAACCCAGTAAAAAAAATTATTCTGATCCGAGTTAGATTCGGATATTTTTTTTTTGTTTGTTTGTTTTGCGATGACGCTCTATGATCTCACATACAGATTTATACTTAAAGTTTCATTCTGCAAATCCAAAATACGTCCTATTTGGTCTGTAAGTTTGAAATGTATTCTTGATAATAACGGATTATGTACACGTAGATAAACGGGGTTTATTGGCTCTGATACAATTAACCACCCGGGTGGCGCTTGAGGGCTGAATGAATATAATATATACCCTTGCTGGACCTGGCTAGACTTTGAAAGATCTACTTGATAGCTGCCATCAATTACATCACATACTAGATTGACTGCGATCGTTGATGTTATATTGACAATACCAGGCGAGATATGACGGCCTCCACCGTATGGATCGTTGTTATGTTTAAGCATAACCGATGGCGGGACTATTTTTTTTCCATGATTCAAGTATTTTTGGAAAATAATCGTTAATAAGATCAATGACTGATTTTTTTTAGTTTAACAGTATCAAATCCTGGTATCATAAATGTCTGTAATTGTTCTTCTGTTATTTTATAATGATCAAGAAATATTTGTTTCCACTTTAAGTATCCTTTTATAATACTTAATCTTTCTTCTTCACTAAGATTACCTCCTAATTTAGGATTAGTTGCTCCTAAAACAATACTTCGGTTAGCATAAGCCAAATCATTAATGACTGTATTTAAGTGTTGTATCGTTTCAATTACCTGTTGTTTTATATCAACGATATCATTCTGTGATAATGCTGAAAAAAGAGTTTGTAAATTACTGAACACACGTGCGTATTCAGAATTAATTGGATCTAAAAATCTTTGAATACCTTTCTCATAAACTATTTCCTTTTCACGACGATCTGGTCCTCCTCTAATAACATCAAATAATGCAGTCTGATGCGCAGGAATTACTATATCATTATGTGGATCCTGATTAAGAAATTCAAATATATAGTAATTTCGATATTCTGGACGTTTTATAAATCTTTTTTCCGTTGTGAGAAATTCATTTTTGGTTGGTTCTGAAATTCCATTTGACTTTTGGTCTGGAGGAACATCAGGTCATCCTAACACTGATCTGATGGAACTTTGATAAATATCTACAACATAATCAGGAGAATTTATTTCAATCGTCGCTGATAATGTTGGTTCGTAAACAGTGATTGCTATTTTGGATTCTTTTCCTGTAATAGATTTAATTCTGCGTTGGAACTCATCATTAATCTGTTCTATTTGATAACTGCCCGTTGAAATTCCAACAACTTGCCAATCATGAGTTCCATCAGGTTTATTCTTATTCGCAAATACAAGTGAATTGTTTGCTGGTAGTCCACCAAACAATTTTGACCTGATATTTGGCCAGCTATGATAAACTCTTAATTGTGCTAATGCTATTTCACTTGCTGGAATTGCAGTTGGAAAGTTAACGCTAACTTCAGGATTGGTCGAACTTAATGATATCATAGTAGTTTTTGACGGCGTTGTATTAGTGACGATCTTCTGTAATAGTTCTAACGTTGACATTATTTAAAATACTCCGTTATTTAATAGAACGCAATCTCGGGAATTCAATCTTCATTCTTATCACAGGTTACTTTATCACTAAATGCTTCATCGTAGGTTTTCATTATCGTTGCGAACTCCTCATCAGATATTTTACCATCGCTGAGATATTTTACCATCGCTGAGATACGCAGAAAGATACGATGATAGTTTAGAATAAGATGTTGTTGCTGTGTGTAGTTTTGTTATATACTCGTGTAATTTATCATTTGCACATGTAGATATTTTCTTAGCGATAATACTGAGAATGCCTGCGCATGTTGTTGCCGTTGAAACGACAATTGTTGCAACTGCAGGTGCTGTCATTGTTATTGTTGATAATAATAATCCGGTTCCAGCAACAACAGCAGAAACTGAGTAAACAATTATATCAATAACAACCATACGTCTGCGATATTTTTTTACTTTTACTGTATAATCGTCGATGATATTTTTTAGTTTGGTTTGACACTCACATATTTGAGCGTATCTGTGACGTTGAATGTCGATAAGTGAATCCGTCACTTGATTCATTATACAATAATAACGTCATTTAATTAAGTAATTAAACAGTTTCAGCTACGAATTCTAGGCACCACCAGTAACGTCTCGGGGGCATTTCCGTTGATGTTAACGTAAACGTTTCTATGATGTCCTTGGTTAGCATCACCAGTAGAAGATTATGATATACATTCGGTGATGATGAAGTAGCCGCAGTAATTTCCAAACCGTACAGGGATAGCCTGTATAACCCAGTTACTTCTGCGGTGTGTTCGAGAGTGTTATCGCGCGGTGTCCACGTTGATGATCCTGATGCTACTGTGTACACGATATTTTTAATTTGTCCGTGTGGAATTTTAATCAGATTAGTTTTTTGAACAATAATAGGTATTCCGTTAATAATGTCGTTGAGTTTCATGTTAATATCGGAGAGTTTGATATCTACAACCGCTGGACTTCCAAAAAATTCATTAATAGATCTGTTTATGTTTCTACGAAAATTTAAGAAAGTTTGTACGTGATTAGTAAAATTAGTATTGATTGTAGTCATTTCATTATTGATTGTAGCTAACGAAGTTGTCATAGGAATTTCCTTATCGTCTACATATTTCTTCGTTGCAGCGTCGAAATCTGATTCTGGTGTTCTAAGATTATTAATACCATTATCATTCATGTTGAGAAATGCACGCATTATACCACCGTTGACTAATACGTACTTAGATTCTTGATCATCGACGTATTTTTTTATTGCTGCATCTGTATTTGCGGCTGGGTTTCCAAGGTCTATAATTTTATTTCGATTCATAATAATGTTACCCGTGAATGAATCACCAGCTCGCCTGATAAAATCGTTAACTGACTTACCGGAATCTTGTATTTTACCTTGATCAGAAAAAATAACGATATTATTAATAACCGCGGTGGGAATTCGTATAAGAACATCTAACAGTTGTATATTACTCGTTTTTAATCGTCCTTGTTTATCCTGAAAAACAACGACTTCATTTTGATCCACACTTGTGATATTTAATAAATCATCGGTTTTATTTCTGAGCTGATCAAGAGTTGCATATTTAGATAAATCGACTTGCTGCTGAGCTTTGCGAGAAGATCTTCCATAAATATCTACCATTATATTTACTGATATATGTTTAAGTGTGACAACGTGGTATATTCATGCACGACTTTATGAGGTGGCGTTGTTGATTTTGATACAGCATCAAGTACAGCGAGTACTTCTCGACCACATATCGGTGGATCCGTTATTTTTTGTGTTGGTAATGTTGAATACCAGATTTTAGAACGCATCAAATTCTTACTTTGTACTGTGCTAACATATTTTAAAAATTCCTTTGGTGGTGCCAACCCATACGAATCAAAATAAATAATTCCACGTGGATCAATTGCATATGCCACCCAATGAGTGCCTGAACCAGAGTTTTTATCGAGATTAATAATACCAGTTTCTTGTTGCATTGCAACGGTAGGTAATTGATCACGCATAAAAACTCCTCTAAAGTTTTTTATATTCAGTTGCTTAGCGGCATTAAGTAAATCAAAATTAGACATAGGGAGAATCATCGAATTCGATGACGAAGTTACCGGGGCAGTCTTAGACCTTTTCCGTACCATGAATACGGGGTCCCTGAAAGTCTTAGACCGCGACCGTATGCTGGGCCTGATAAACTTTGACGACCCGGCTGTGGGAACGTTTGGTGCTCTTAGACGTCTTCCGCGTTGTTTTGCCCGTGATCTTTTTTTTTAAGTTTTCTGCGTACATAATTCCTTGGCCCATTGCTTTCTTTAACGCCATTCCAGCAGCGGTTCCAACAGCGCCTAATGCAGCTGCTTTTGCAACAGCTAGGGCTTCAGCGGCTATTAATGCTGGTATTGCTGCGAGAAGTGGAAATATACCACCCGTTTTAACGATGTCTTTAATGACATTCGCAGAAAGATTAAGTTTTATACCTTTATTCAACTTTTTTGCTTCATTGAAATGCTTATCCTGGCGTTCTGATAATGATAGCTTATTCGGACCACTCGCGATTTGTTCTCGCTTTAGTGATATTTTTGCCGCACAATTATTTTTTGATGATGATTGTAGCTTTTGAATCTGACCAGGAGTCAGACTGACATTAACTAGATGTGACATTTATAATTATTATGAGTGATCTAATTACATGTTTTCTACTGGGGCATCAATAACTCTCATTCATCCACCAACACCTTCAAGTAACATTGTTTTGTCGCTGATTATAACAGCAATTGCCCTATAACCAGCAACGGGTAGTACTCTTAAACGAGCTCGAAAATTTATGTCAACGACAGATTGTCTGAACAAATCTAAGTGTTCTAATGAAAAGTAATATATTGGATACAGTGTTGTAAAATCACGCTGAGATATCTGTAAACCAGAATCAATATTCTGATCACGCCCCATGAATGTCATTAATCGATGATAAGCACGTGCTACATGATTTTGATCGAAATTTAGCAACACTTCTTCAGAAGGTTCTTGATGTCCGTTTATCCTTAAAGAAACTTCACTAACCCCAATCGTGTCAAACACCATTGGATTTCGTACCTGCGAATTTACTCTGGCATTGTCCTGAAGTGCAATAAATATATGTCATGGTGCTGACACCCCCTGCTGTGATGCTATCTGCCATGCAAATAAACCAGCAACGGTACCTTGAATACTATCTGTGGTCATAGTCAACCATGACAACGTTGATTTACCACCTTGACTCATAAAAGAAAGTAAACGTTCTTCTTCGGTAATCGATGGAGTCATTACTGGCATCCACAGCGAAAGTTTTGTTAATATTACTTTACCTGCATTAAAGGCAGCATCACGCCATATTGCATCATCGTCGGTACCTTTTCTTACAAGTACAACTGTGTGTTTAGCGCCAAATATAACCTTCCTAACATTTCTGCAGAATCCAAATATATGTGACAGTGGAATCGCACATGAAAATTCTTCATTATCATTTAACATTGCTCGACGTGACGCGAATCCTAAGTTAAAATTTTCATTCATCGATGCGACTTCAGTTCCAGCTGCATTTAATGTTACATTTCTACTTTCTGGATGATCAGTTGTATCCTTTGCAAACATCATTGATGGACCAGCTGATCTTGAGTAATCATCACTATATCGCGCGAGACCAAGTATCGTCAACGTCGACGTTTTCATGACAGATCTCAATCTCTCGTCCATCAATCATATACGCTGCGCTTTTAAATAACGCCATAATACCATTATTAACAAAACCAGGTCGATCACCAATTCCATAATTTGTATTATCTGCTTTTAAAAGTCTACCTTCGACTTCAATAAATGCTTCAGCGGGTAAGAAATATCTACTCGTATCTTGAACTTGTATCTCAATTCTTCCACGCTCGTCAGATACACGTGCGTCATAAGAATAATATTGATAATCGCGCACAGATTCATCTTTTAAAACTGGTGCGTCCATGTCAAACGCGGGATCAGATATACGCTTGAACATCTTTATTATTATCGTCTTCGTCTAACACGAAGACCGCTTCCCGCTATCAGACTAGCAGCTACATTTTTTTCTTTTTCTAACCCAACATTAGTGTTGGTAGCCAACTCCGCTAGTTTTTGATTAGCAGCTTGATTTATTATTTTACTGACATTTGCGGGCATCACTTCAGTGCTGGCCAGTTTCACTGGCTGAGGTTTTCGTCGTATTAATCGCGCTAGTCTATCCTTGATTGCTGAGAATGCTTTGCTAGCAACATCACCAACAGCGCCAATACTTTTTTCACGAACAACATCAATAGCTTTCATTCCTAGTTGCTTTGCAAGCGGTATTGCTTTTGGGGCTATCCTTCTAAATAGACCTTGAACAGCATCACCTAGTCCATCTCCGTAGGTCGTTTTGTATACTGGTAATCGTGAATTTATTACCCTAACCATGGTTGGCCTATGAGTATTGTGTATGATCATATTATTATTAAGTGATT
>JAECUM010059703.1:0-27413 GCA_016617855.1 Megalonaias nervosa
ATCGTTATCTAGAGGGTGATTGCCGACGGTGTAATTGCCCGGATCGAGTAAATATCAATATAAAGTGTGAAACTTATAGGTGGAATAGATAGAGATCTGAGCCGATATATAAAACAGAATGACACGAGCCCCCGTACATGTAAAGACAATAAATTTAATAAAAATTCATAAACAATTGTGATAATACATTACATTAGGAAGATACACTTCTTTTTGAAACAAATCATTCAGCGAATTTCAAACATAAATATACTTATAGAAATAGCCGATCTGTTTTAAGTGATAGAATTAGTTCATCATCGAATTGAGTGAAAGATCGAAGTCAATGCCTTATACAGATTCATAACCTGATTGTTCTGGTTCAGTCCAAATTCGCTGCGACTGTTCTTTAACTTCCCTTAGCCTGTACGTCTGGGTCCTTTCCACTTTTTCCTTCTCCAACTCTCTAGTGTTTCGCCGCTTTCGGCCCTCGGACTTTGTGTGGTTAGGTGATTATGTAAGTACGTGATGCGCAGATACTTCAACAGGTGGATTCGTGTATACGTCACGTGGATACGTCGGTGAATACGTCATGTGGAGCTATCTCACCTTCCAAAAGTAAACAAAGTAGCAACCTAAATATTCTGTCAGGTATCCTACTGGGTTTAGATCATCCTCCCCACTCTCGTTAATGTCAGATATAGTTCTATCGGAATTCAAACAGATACCAACGGCTATCTGGTCTAACTAAACACGGCAGACCATAAACAAACCTAGTTTCCTAAGATTAATGTACTTCCTAATGGCTATTTCAACACTGGCTCACATTAACATCACACGGAGACATCAGTTCCGGTCTCGTCTCAATTACACAAATGAATGAATGAAATTCATTATATGGCTTAACTACGTTATTTCTAGCGAATACACACATTCAAGTCTCTAGCAAATATGAAATCTTACTACATGGTTTAACAACGTTAATTTCAGTCAATACACACTCAAGTCTTTATCATACCTGAAATCATCTAAGTCGGAGAATTCCCACGGATTCTCGTAACTCATATCAACTAAAGTAAGGCATGAAATTCTAGATCCTTATTTACCTATAACAATCGAGATTATACATTCAAACGATTCATCAACTTATATAAAGAATATCATTGTACGGATTCATATAGATGAACTCACACAGTTGTATTCATATCAAGAAAATTGATCTACGAATCTAACCAAATAAATTCATGCAAATATAAGCAAATAAATCAAACAAATCGTCATATTGATATCAATGATTTACGTGAGACTGACGCAAAATACCTTGTGTTTTCAAGCTTTACCGCCAGAATTGTCCGTCGATTTTTCCAGACATCAGATCTCTTGGATGATTAATTACGAGTGAATTTCTTCTAAATTCGACCCGGAGTCTTCTACATTTGTTTTCTCTTGCAGACAAAAGTGTCGACTGACCAGGACTTTTGCGGCGGCACATTTGGAATCACGCCTCCTTATTCAGCGTAACCAATCCGAATTAAATATCTCCCTCGCCTTAACTAGGCGCTAAAAATGTAGTCCGCCAGACAAACTCAGATTACCAAATACTGATTCCTGGAAACCTTTAAACTGACAGCTTCGATACAGATCGGAAGTTAACCCCTATCCCTTTCAGTTAAATAAACGAAGGCTTAATTAAGAATCACTGCTCTCATGACAGAGACATTGCCAATCAGTGCATTATAGCGATTTAAACACGCGCCTGTCCCCATAAATCTAATTAATCGTTCACCTGCCCAACCTAATGTGTTCTTCGTAGATCGACAGAAATTTGCACCCTTTTATATATATATATATATATATATATATATATATATATATATATATATATATATATATATATATATATATATATATATATATATATATATATATATATATATAATACGAAATTCTAAATGATGCCATTATTGTCTTAGTTCTTCCACGAGGTTGAGGAGGCAGAATACTGGCTAAATGCAACGATGTCCAAGATGCATTTGTCCTTCAATAAATCCAAGCTTAATGGAGACCAGACTGACGTCAGAGAAATACAAGAAGAAATGAGGGTACACCACTGTTTAAGAAATGAATTTAGCAAATTATCCAGTTTCATCATTCTAGTTTGTTGAAAATCCGCATTATGTATTTTAGAATATGCGAGATAAATAATTTACAAGTTATGCAGATTATTTGATCGAATAAGACTAATTTACCTAGTGAACGTTATATATTCCATGTAAGTTCAAACCGCGATGCATTGTAAAGACATAAACTTGAGAAACATTCAAATCAGTCATCCTTCAAAGGTATTATAATGAATGCTTACTATGGGTTCGACCTACAAGTCAATAAGTAAGAGTTACTACAGGTACAAAGATCATCTGATTACAATAGAGTGAATGCTGATTTTGATATTTATGTAAGAAAGAAAAAGGAAATTTCCAGTTTTATATTCCTAATTTGAAAGAGGAGGTTCAAGTTTGGCCACCAATTGCTTTGCTAGAAAGTTAGCATTCTATAAAATACACATACTATTTAATTTATAGTGATGATCTTATATGATAAAACCAAAGACATCAGAGTGGAACCAAAACACAAAAACTAGCTTTTTCTTTCCTGAAATAAATAAATCCAGCTATTGAAAAGGCGAACGCGTTTCTTTGAATAATAAAATAGGAGCATGTGTGACGATCGATAATTGTTAATATTTTTTTTTCCAGGATACGTTGATGGCATACTTGCGATGGCAAAGCAAGGTAGATAACATCTTCAGTCGTGCCAAGGATATTGTTCCAGTTCCTCTGAGAGTGAAACCACTGCAGGAACCCGTGAATGCGGTTGCACTCACCAACTACAAGACTGCTGATGTAAGGATCTTATAATCTTCTGTAACTTCGTTTCATTCCGAGATTTTTTTTTTGCAGTAGTGTTGGATTGGAATGTAAAATAACTAGGCTTTACTATGTTTGATATAAACAGAAGATATCAAAGCATGAACACTTGAATCTATTGTCTGTCTTTCGAATTTGTGAAAAAAAATTCCTCTTTAGCCGGTATAGTGAATAATGAAGAATGAATACAGAATGATAATTAGATTTGTTTGTTTATCAGCGCATTGAAAGGAGAAAATATTATTTGCAGATTGAGCTCTATGAAGGTGAAAATGTACTTGTTCTGGACAACAGTGACCGAAGCAAGTGGCTGGTACGTATTGTATACCTTAACTTTAATTATAATTATTCTTGTAGCATCCCTGTTTATGAACTTCATTGAACAATGGTTGACTGCTTTTATGATTGCATGATTTATGATTTATGATTATACATATCAATTACATATCCTAAACGTCCTAGGTCTATTCATATTTCCAGAGAAAAACAAGGACAGGAAATCTGTTATCAAATGTCCAGAGCTTCTTTCATCGATTTGACCTAACAGCAAATTCATTAAAAGAAAGCATAAATATTGTTACGTCATGGAAATAGAAAAGTATTTTTAAGGATCATGTTACAAAGATAGATACGTGTAACAAATCCATTTAAAGCAGTGCATATTGTCATCATTAGACAATGAAGCATTTATATAGATGGAAGGCAATTAGATTGAATACATATTGCACTTGCTTAGCTAAATGTTTTGTCTTCAAAACAACCTGATAAATTACTCAATTTACCAACATGTCAGGTGGAGAACAACAGGAAACAATCGTGCCTCGTTCCATCCGTTATCATCTTGATTCCGGGACCAACTGGAGAAGCTGTGGATGCTGGAATTAGGTACATGTACTGAGTACTAGCTTCTAAAGGTCAACAAACTTGTATACCAGTCTATCTGGTTATTCGGAATTACTCATATAACTTAAGCAAAGCAGTTTATTACCCATTTTGGTATATTTATGCAGGCACGCAAAGTTTGCATAGACACTTGGCTTGATCAGCCTTTTCAGGTGTAGTGCTTACACTATTTTAAACAACAATTTCCGAGGTTTGCGTACATACATGTATAGTTTGAAATTATACTTTTCATGCACAAATCCTTTCTGTGTTTTGCAAAATTTACGCCAAAATCAATTAATTTTACTTACATTATTTACCCAATATTTAAATTTAAGAGATGAAATATTTGCATTTTTAGATTGCGGATCCAGCTACTCTCGCTCTGGACAACGAGCTTGAAAAGGCTTGGTTACCAATTGATTGCTTTTATGCAGCTTGTGTTTCGAGACTGGAACGAAGACGAGGTAAAGTTTTTAGGAAAAATATTTAACTAATTGTTATACTGTATACATTTGATTTACGTTAGTCACGCAGGCAGCCGAGTCGTACAAGAGCTTATCTTTGATGAAGTAAAATGCTTCAAGTTTATTTCACTTTACTCATTGCTTACTAATTCTTGGATTCCTCGATCTAATTTATCCTTATATTAGAGTCATAAGGCTTTTACTAGGACTCAGTTTCAGTAAGCTCTGTAATTTGTCCGATTTTGTTAATATTTTATTTCATGCTGATAATGTCTAATGTAGAATTCAGGCACCTCATCCTTGATCAGTAGAAAACAGTTGGTATCAGTTTTACTCTTTCTGGTTTTTGTTACGGAATCATTAAATAACACGCAAATGCAAAAATAAAATAAAAATTACCTTTGCTATATTCACATAATCAAAATTCTTAAATGTGCACCATGGACCCTGCTTTGTTTATTGATTAATTTCTTTTCACCAAAACTTTCAAAGTCACAGTATTATATATCAACAGCTGTGTTCCGTTTACTAGGTTCCATATAAACCTCGTTTTAGTTACAAGGGGATGTAACTCTTGCATAAGTTGGCTATAAGTTTGTGATATACATATCTAACACGGTGTATACATTAATCTTTTAATTCCCCTCTTCACTTTATACTAATTTTATAGAGTACATTTGTCTAGATTCTTTAGAAAGTTTTATTATTAATCAACATTTTGAGTTTAGTTTCTGCGGGCCATTTATCTATCACATTTAAGACTGAATTGCATTATTCCATAAAATAATTTTAAGGTCAGGTACTTTATAAATTTGTATAGTTTTTAGTGAGGCCAGTTAGATGAAGTTATTGTTGTTATTGTGAAATTTAAATGAACATATAGTACCACACTAGATTATCAGTGATTTTTTTTTTCTACGATAATAGCAGAGTGAGTCTCCTATTTATTTCTCCTATTTATTTCAAATATTGATAATACTGCAGTTTGTTATATGGTAAATCATGATTATAAATATTATCATACATTTTTGTCTGTCCATATCTCATAAATGTGTTCTCTCTTCTCTAGATCACGGCACTCCAGTCCATGGGAAAGGATGATAGGAAAGAGCTGCTGCGCATTATGCAGTACATAGAAGACTCACTAGGCAAGAACTGGTCGGGATACCGGGATTTTGAAAACCTCCAAGAGAAGATGTCACGACTGAGGACGATTTTAGAAGAAGCCAATGATTCCAAACATGAAGGTAGGACATCGGTTTGCTACATGATGCAAGTGCATATGTGATAGGCAAAAGCCCTTGATACATTTATTTATTTATTCAGAATTCATAGCTTTATTTATTTATTTGTTCACATTTGACATACATATACGTTACCATACGAATTAAGATATGACGCATACGAATTAAGATGTGATACTTGGTATATTCACAAAAGAATGAGAACTTCAAGAATATTTCTTTTAGATTATTTTCATGGGTATGATAACGTTGTGTTTGCAAAACATGCACTTTCATAAATCTAATCACATTGGTAGAGAGGGGAATGACGTGAGTTTCCCACCATGGAATCATTGTCAGTAGGCTGAATTATTTACATAATTTTAACTAAATACAGTATTGCCTAACTCCCCCCACTCATTAGTAGTTTGTACCCTCCTTGCGATTTAAAAAACGAAAAGCATCAATAATATAAAAATATACAAAATTAGTCATTCATTCATTTTCAATTTCTAATGTGACTGTTGTCAGGGTTTAGTTTACATTGTCATCTTTTCACGTTCCAAACCAAACAGGAATTTTCAGTGTAAACAACCCGCCAGCACATTGTCCTTTAACGATTCCCGGGAAAGTTCATTTTCAATGAATGTGTGTGGTTTCTTGGAGTACATATACGTAGAAGGCAATAACTGTGTCGTTTGCGTCCGTCATTTACAATGTCTAATTTTAATATATCTCAAACAAATTGAACAAAATAGAAAGGCAAGAGGTGTGACTGTTATGCACATTGGTTCAAAGTGATGTAACTGATAAATTACTTAAACGTGCGTAATTATTGAATCTTTGTCCAAGACTGTGTTCTACACCACTACTGACGTCCGAAGAAAGACTCAACCACGAAATACGGTGGCTGTGTTAATAAATAAATTGGTGTTTAGTTTGAGACGCGAGCAAGATGAGATTGTTAGAGGCGCTCTGGAGAAACTAAGATTAGAAATGATAAATTGATGAGTGAAATAACTAAGTTTTATGCATTTTCTGTGTTTGTAATGTTTTTTTGTTTGTAAAATAGGTAGAGGGGTACAAATTCCCAAGTGGAGGTGTGTAGGTGAATCCTGAAGACGAATATGGATATCTCTGATAACAAAACACGCATTGTAAATATTATCATAAAATTCATCAATTACAAGTTGATCTTCAACGACAATTAATTTATTTTTATTTTCTCTAATGTTCGATTATTGAAGTTCTTTACACTTTACCTAGGCAGTAATTATTGAATTTAATAACATATTGATAAGAAATGCTGCATTTCATTGCGAAATATTCGCCCCCTATTCAACTGACTTGCATTGGCTCTATATTACGTACAAGACGACCTTTCATTCGTGATATTTGTTTCTAATTGTTAGACTCCGAAATGACATCAACTGTGGTTGTGCAGCTCAAAACGTTGGAGGATCTCATGTCCAAATACAAGGTATGAAAGTTGAAATGTATACTCGGATAATGACGATAACACTATAATTCTATATATGTTTTCCCATATTAAAGTTGGTCATGTTTATGTTAAATTCTCTCTCTGTCTTGTAATATACGTATTCTGAGACATAACTTCTCGATCACGTTTGTTGTCGATGTAAGAATCAGCATTATTATGCATATGTATGATATTAAAACAAGTTTTCCTTTGTTTTGTGTATATGCACTTTGTAACAGTGCTACGTGATTTAGTTAACGAGATGCATGCTTGAATTTTGAGCTATATTAAAAGTTATATCGTAATTCTCTGTAACGTATTTATTTTACACTCCTGGGACTTTCTCAGTATTCGAACTCATGTTACTGGAGTTACTGGTGTCAATATAGAGATGAGTCTCTGATATACACTGGAATACTAAAATTAGTCTGCACTATTAGTTTCTTTATTCCTAAGTACACTATTGCTTTTGTTGATGCGTTGCATATCAGTTGACGGGATCTGAGTATATTGTATTTCGAACGTTTATGCGGTGATTTGCCAATATTAAACATAGCTGGGCTATTCAAGTAAAAATGTAGTAATTCCATATTTTACATGTCACACCAGTATTAAAGAACAAACAGACACACGTAAGTCTGCAAAGTTTAATAGATTGGTTCTTAGCGCGATCGCTGTCCACATAAGAAAGTAAAAGTTTGGATGGCATGATATAACTTTTATTATATTTGTCTTGAATATCATGTTATAGTCAACGTTTCGTATTTCAGCTATTATGTGTTGTATGTTGTGTTTTATTTCTGGGTGTTCATTTGATTCCATTTTTTTTACATTGTCACAAAAACCTAGCCGTGAATGAAAACTGCATTCGTATTTCTTGTTGGGTGTTTTGAATGTAACAACTATGACCCTAGATATGAATTGATTCATTATGAAACAAAACCTTACCGATTTGTTTTATCAACAACATGAACAGCAGCAATAACAATTACATCAGCAACTCAGCAACAAATAAAAATAATAACCATACAGGGATAAGCTTTTGAGGTATATGCTTATTTGTTGTATCCACTATTTCAAGTTGGCAAATCTGCTCGGGTCCATAGTTATGAGTTTATTTCAATAACGTTTCCTTACGAATACAAGGTAAAATGAACAAAAATACTTTGACAAAATATATAACGAATTTTTTCATGGACTTGTTTAGCATCGTGGATGCATTTAGTTATCTAGTGATCACTGAATTGCCATTCATGATAGCCATAAGACTCCAAGAAAAGGAATGACCTGCTGCGTCATTGGCGTATCTTCAAACGACTCAATGTGATGGTATTTAGAAATTTATGTCGTACAAAAATGACTGTAATAGATAACAATTTTAAACGTCATGAAAATTTTAGGAGCTGTTTTGTATTTCGAATCTTAACGTTATATTTTGAAAAATTTAAAATAAAATGTGTACTATTTAAATGTTGACGCATCATTCAATAATGTTCAAAACACAGGCATTTTCAGTAAGCAATGTTGACTATTTATTTCTTTGTTTAAATTTTGTTTGAGGCTAATAACTAAATTTAAATAGCACATTTATTGTATACCGTGCTATGGTTGCGTTTAGCTGTTTTGATTACATAGTGTTTAGTGCGGTACTGCTTATTTTTTAGATTTAAATCCTTACTTAAGTGCTTTTTTTAAATCTGGCTATGAAAACACTAAAATGTGCGCTGGATTCTGTGATATTTGATCATAAAAGCACTAAACTGTGCGTTGTATTCTGTGATATTTGATCATAAAAACTCCTACTGATTCAAAGAAAAAGTTCTTGGAAGTAAACGTTTTCCATTTATACCATTCCTTCTGTAACGAATTCATCAAACTGAAAGACACTCACCGTTTTTCAGATAATGATGTTATTGTTATTATTATAGGAACTAAATGTCTTAAACTTTTACAAATGAATAAAACTGGCTTAATATTTATTATAGGAAGTTGTATCAGGAAATGAATAATGTACCGGGATTTATTTTGAAGACCAGAAAAAACACGTTTTGAAGTTTTGAGATGTGAACTTTAGCTAGTAACATTGGGTTTATATTGTGAATTAAATATCTTAAAGAGAAATGTCTGGTACACATTTGCCACACATGTAAGAAATTAGATCCAATAGAGAGATATGCCAGAGAAACTGCAACAGGTATCGTAATCTTAACATTGAGTACTTCACTTTTTTACATTGTACTCGTTGGGAACAGCATGGTCTCCCTGGAATTACTGACCTGTACATTTTAATTCGTCTTCTGTTTAGGAGTTTTGGACTTATTGGGAGACTCACAAGGCAACAGTGGAGCTCATTAGGAAGCCAAAGTATCTTTTGGTATGTGACAAATGGGACCAACTGAGATTTGTTACTACAGCACATTTCGTGAGGTGAGAATATAAACAATTACGCTTATAGCTTTAACATTACTCAAACCAGAAGAGACACGTGACGTGAGTTATGCATTCTTTGGGAGGTGCAACGTATGTCTTTGAGAAGTCATCCTATTTAAATAATACAGAAAACTTTTTTATTTTCATGAGACGAACATAATGATTTGCTCTACAGATAAAATATTTTTTTAATCATACCTCCGACAAACGATTGGTACTGATTCGGAGATTTGATACTGAATTTGTGATTGGTACTGACTTGGATATTTTAAAGTAGTGAAATTAGGCATGAGACTAGTTCACAGTAAGTTATATAATGGATAGATCGCCCATTGGTAAGTTTACGTCTCTTGAATAGTATTTACCTATTTCCGCTCTTCTGTTTCAGATTCTGGGACTCAACTCTTCAGCTAGGCGGCGACAGGACGGCAGATGGCTCAGTTCTTATCTATGAAACGTCAAAAGAAAAGCTCGGACGGTTACCAGAAGTCGCTGAGGAAGGGCTAGATGAAACCAAAATTATAAAGACGGAGACAGCCACGGTAGAGGCAACGAAAACAAAGCTAGAAAAGGTTTGATGGTTTCTCTATATCCATGTATACATCTCACTTAATATTGTTATGTTGCAATGGATAAAGTCAATGAAATCAATTTCTATGAATCATTTTTAAATTACTAAATTACAATCAAAACAAATAATATCAGTACACGTTTTTGTTATTGTAAAATTTACAGCATTTCTATTATGTTCGCAATAACTCACGATTTAGTATACATATATATATATATATATATATATATATATATATATATATATATATATATATATATATATATATATATATATATATATATAAGGTATTAGAGCAGAAAGGTAAATACCACGTGTTTTCTTTACATAGCAAGAGTCTATCTCTGGTGAAGTAACGCATTACACGGAAACAGAAGAAACAGAGACTGAGCAAGTCACTTCATGTGTTGAAGAAGTGCAACACACTTACATTATCACTGGAGTCAAGGACCCACGAGACAACAAGCTCCTTTCGCTGCAGGAGGCCATAATGATGGGAGTCTTGGATCAGGCAGCTGGTCTATATACTAACCCTTCTACCGGAAAAAGCATGCCAATTGCCGAGGCTTTGAATCTGGGGAAGATTAAAGTAGAAATCACGTCACAGAAAAAGATCAAAGAAGAGAAGAAGTCGTATGGTATTATTACGGTCAAGACAACCAGAGAAACGCGGCCTTACACTATTGAGGCAATTATTGATCCTGTTACTGACGAAGAACTGACGATACGTGAAGCAGCGGACAAAGGAATATTTGATCCTCATAATCAAATATACAAGTCCGAAACTGGCGAAGAAATCCCAGTTTTGGATGCCATTCATAGTGGCTTGATAAAAGCTTCCTTCCATGGTGATGATAAGGATTCTAAAAGTGAAGTCACGAAGTCGTATGCAGTGAGTGGGGTGGTGGACCAAAGAAGAAAACGAAAAGTAACCTTCCAAGATGCAGTGCAACTTGGGTTGCTGGACAAAGACACGGGATGTTATGTCAACAATGTTACAGGAGAAAAAGTTCACGTTTCTGAAGCCATCATGAAGGGTTTAATCAAGGCTAGGGTCATAAAGGATCCATCTACTCTGGACATTGATCCAGAGAACAAGATCATTATAGAAAAACTCGCGAATGTTAGATCAAAGATAATGAAAGCTGTTAAAGCTTCTAAAGCATTCAAAGCTAATTCTGAAAGCAAATAGAGCATTCAGTTTTATATAATTATATTTTAGTGTTTTTGTGTACTCTTGTCTTTACGAAGTGTGTGTGTTGAAATTATTTTTGACGTATTACAACTAGAACATATACTCAAAAGTAAAGAGACACCTGATTATTTTTTGGCATTATAATAACTAATTTAGAACTGCGATATTTTGGCATTACTGATAACTGATGTAAGAACAAAATTACAAAGGATCATATTTTTGTAATATATTTAACTTCAATTTCAGCACGGTCCAACAAAACTATCCCTGCCATTTTCAAAACAAATACTACACAATTTAATAAATGATAGCTACACGCCTTGACAACACGACAGAGCATTTTAATTTGAGCAATAAATGAAGGCCATGTTCAGTTAGAAGTATAATTTATTGCAGATGACGGTTGAAGTGGAAATCATTTCAATAACTGGTCGTTTTCATGTGGGTATTAGTAGTATGACATGACCGGTAATAGATACGAGCGGTACTGGACTCTCCTTAGCAATATTTTTGTATTGATGTTGCTGGTGAACTAGTAAAAGTATAACACTGTACCAGTTTTGCACACCTTGTGAGTCTAAGCGAGCCAATAACTGTAGAATGTACACTTATTTATTATATGACACTAACTGTTCTGTAATAAGTTCTCCATTCTATCGTAAGTAGTTCTCTGATAATACATCTGTTTTCTTTATCCATGTTAAAAATTTCTATGAAACAAAAATTCATGAAACAGATGTTAAATCCCACAAGTATATACGGTTGAAATGATATACATTAATATTTGTCCCTAATATCATGTCCAATAAAATTGTTACTTCAGGTCAAATTCCGTATATTCTTAAATATAGTCGATAAATGTTGACAAGCAAATACGTGAGTAGAAAGAATTAAAAGAAATGAAGTGAATGAACAATACAAAAGCTCGTGTATGCATTTGCAAAAGCAAGTTGATAAATCGGGATGATTATGTGATTAGTTTTTCACTTAATTGAATCTCTAAAATTACAATTTACATTTTTCATTGAATCTCCAATGTGAGTATTTGGGTGAACTTTAACAACATACCAGTTCTGTTGTAGAATATGTGTACATTATCACTGTTAAATGGAAATATCCTATGAAATAAAAAACTGGTGAGAGAATGAAAATATATTTGTCATTAAGTACAAAATGAGTACAACTCAAAATTGCTGCATAACAAATAACACACATGCATTCAATATTATTGCGAAATCTTTACGCAATTTGTACACGTACCTTACGCAACAAGTGAGAATTGAATATAACATTATTCATTGATGCTTGATATTTAATTTTCGATCCTGTAAGTGAAGTGTTAATGGAAAATATATTTACATGTCCAATTTGTCTAAATTTGATAGGATAATATTGACTCCAAAGTTCAAACATTGCTAAAAAGTGCATATAGTAAACATTGTTGCGTGCTGTCAATTATTCTTTCGACAAAATAAGTATTCCTTCACTATATACGGTTTGTATTTTAATTGACTGATGACTGCCCAATAGCTTAATTGACTGATGACTGCCCAATAGCTTAATTGACTGATGACTGCCCAATAGCTTAATTGACTGATGACTGCCCAATAGCTTAATTGACTGATGACTGCCCAATAGCTTAATTTACTGATGACTGCCCAATAGCTTAATTTACTGATGACTGCCCAATAGCTTAATTTACTGATGACTGCCCAATAGCTTAATTTACTGATGACTGCCCAATAGCTTAATTTACTGATGGCGGCCCAATAAGTTTTATCGACCATATATGAATACCTTAAAGAGTAATTTAAAGTGATACAACATGCAGCAATCTAACATTTCTACACGTGTATCATCGTGTCTTCTTGAATGAAGTAAAATATCTCAATCTTTGACCATGTGATTGCTGTCTTTCATCAAATGACATTCTACGACAACCATACTGCACACAAACTCTACAAAACGAACACGATTTCTACTTGAAGATTCGTCCATTATAATCAAGAGAAATGTTGGTTGTTAACAATTTACACCCATAAGCGCGCAGCTGTTTAAGCAATTGTCACGGAGGTAGTGCAAATTGCACTAATTGTCCTAACTACAGGTACATATTGCACTGATTGTCCTAACTACAGATACATATTCACTTGTTGATGCAATTTGTAAATTCTGAAAATTCATGTTTTCAATATTAGTTTTGAAATGAAAGTCAAGTCTAGATTAAAGCTGAAGCGATGACTATATGACCATTTTTATTGGTCTGTCTCGTTTAACCTTAGGGATAAGAGAAGTTATTTGTTTTACCTGTTCACGTCTGTATAATTGCTCAAGTAGTTTGATTATTTCCATTATATTGAAAGTATCCGCCGCTGTTGTTTGAATGCATATATTTATATAAACGCCATTCTAAGTTTGCACTTATTCGTTCAATATAATCCTAAGTTTTATGTCCCATCTTAAGATGATGAAAGTTCCAACGGTTTTGTTTAAGAGGTGCATCAGTGTTTTATTACTTCATTTTGACATGGATGCTCATTTTTTGTTCAATGATGTGAGATAATTAATTTCGCATTTGCGATGGATAGGAAGTTTGCATCTAGCGTCTGACTCAGAATTATCATCGTCGAGTGGAACTGACCCATCATCTATAAATGCATATGAAGCATTATTATAATTATTCCATTGTTTTGGTGGACAACTTATATGTCTCGAACAGTTTATGCACAGAAACTGTTTAAGTGATGAGAAGCATCTGTTCATTGTCTTTGTTAGAAATGTATAACTCCACAACGACTTTCAAGATTTTCTTACTGTAGTGCTTATCTCTCCTTCTCGTTTGTATGATTTTATACGATCAACCAAATTTTAGTTTTCATGTAAGACCTAAATGTTTGGTAGTTATCATGTGTATACTGAAATTTTGTATGTTGATATCATATTTGTGTTGCTTGCTGTTGCTTAACACATTATGCATATATTATTTAAAGCCACGCATCATTTTAGCTGTTAAAATGCTTTTTTGTTGTTGTTGTCTGTACTCCATCTAGTGTCTGGTACTGTGTGCAAGAAAGAGTCATTCCTGTCCCTTATATGAGTACAATATCTACTACATTTGAAGAATGTTTTTATGTACAAGTTGTTCAAGTATCTTAGATATTCATTTGATGATGGACCGGGGTCAGAGATTTTTTGGTACTTTTGTAAACTTGTTGTGATCAATCAGATGAACATATAATTAAAAATATTTTTGCTATCAATATTAAATGCATGTACCAGACAACAGTCTTTGCCTTTCTGTCCTGTATTTTCACTCTGTTTATTATATGCTAGAAAAATCAAATGAATGTTTTGACGCATAGATTGAAAAATATGCTGTTTATATAGCATGTTTTAATATTCATAGCCGCTGGTTCTATTGTCTTTTTCATGGGTCAAATGATTCTGTTTATGTTTTGCAATCTGAATTCAATTTGCATTTGACAGAAAGCTTTAAACGAAAATAATGAATGATTACTGAGAGAGAGAGAGAGAGAGAGAGAGAGAGAGAGAGAGAGAGAGATGCACTTAGACTAATAAATCTGTGCTGATGCGACTTTTATGCTGATGGTAGCAAATGAAATAGAACTGATATATGTAGTTCTTTTTGGGGAGGCCTAAAAAGTGTATTGAGCGATGTCACGCATTCATCACTAGGAAATGACACACAACGCCCACAAGTATAAAGGGCATTTCTATTTCTGTTAACCTCAACTGGAGTAAAAAACTACGAATTTAACGGATGAATTTAATGAACGAGATTCATTGACAAGACATCACCAATCCGGGCTTTTCGACTTGAGATCCACCGGTTTGACTTTTTCATCAAGGGGAGATCCAGTAAAATGAAACTGAAAGATCACTGATTTAACCTCACCGCATAATGTGAGTACATATCAGCAGCTAAGATGTTATCCATCATATTGGTGAGGCATTCTGCTACTATACATATTGGAAGAAATTCATATTAAATTTAAATGAAAGAATAGGGGTAAATTCACTCGGCAAAATATGGGACTCAAAAATAGATTAACTACCCATCCAAAACACTGAATGTATGTAATATTTCATTCGCATCGTGTACTCCAAAAACTACAAAGTTGACCTTTTGTGCGACATCAGTGCAACAATCAATTCCATCTAAGAAGTGAAATTATTTTCTCTATTGATTCTGAATATACGACAATTGATAAAGCCCAAATGTGTAAACTTTCCATTTCAGTTGTATCTATTCAGAGTTAAGAATGTGACTCATATAATGACAATGACGAAAATTGGTAAGAATCTCAGCTTAGTTTGATATGTGCATATAACTGGCTTTGAATTTTTAAAAGATTGATCATATTACTTTCCTATTGGTCATATAATTCTTCAGAATGTTTGGTCGTGAGTTGCTAACATGCTAGGTTATTAAGGACACAGTTGCAAATGTCATTTACTATGAATGTTTCGATGATTTGCCTTTGCCATGTTTAAATATGTCTATATTTTCTGTTGTTTTTGTGTGTGCTACTGCAAATCATCCCCATGATACTATCTATGTGGGTGGGTTCCTAAAAAATCTGGATGTTCATGAATGCTGTTGGTACGCTAAAGGAGATACCTTAAAATAGAAATATAAACAGTATATACAGACGGATAGCAATTCTGTTGCATCAAAACAAAATGAAAGCTGAGATATTATTCTTTCAATGATTCCTTAAAAACCGGTTGCCAAATTTGTTCTTAGAATAAAACACAAACAAAACAAACAACCCCCAAAATATCCCCAAACACTGTATTAAACGTTTTACTTTTTTAAATTCAGGAACGATTAAACCGAAATGCATAATTTACAGGTTTCACTGGATGAATATAATGATTCCAATATTATTAAAATTCGAACAAGAAACTTGCAGATTTACAGAAATGAGGAAACAAGAGAAATGATAAATAAAACAATAAAAGAAATAATTACGGAGGATGGAACAAGGGTTGTATGTCAAAAAGATATAGTAAATCAACAGGGAGAATTTTATGAAAAAAAAAACCCTATATAAAATAAAAAAAACAAAAATAATCGGCAAACTCATTACCTGTTTAGCCACGATAAAAAAGAAAAATGTTGAGACCTTGAAAGAACGTCGTGTTGATGGTAGATTAACGCCTGAAGATTAGTTTAGCGTTAAATGATATATTTGAGGATTCGTATTTCATTCTTTAAACTCCTACACGGAAAAAATTCAGTCTTAGGGAATAATTACTTGCATTCCGAAAGAAGATAAAGCCTGCCTTCTTTTAATTGGAGGCGAATCTCAGTGCTTAATGTTGGTTGCAAAACTGCATCGGATCTACTGCAAAGGGTTAAGATGGTCTCCATTTTTGAAAGTCCTCACTTTTGAAGTAGATTGATTAAATCTTGAGCATCAGTAATAGTCCGTCTGTGCATACATACTGTGCATCTATAGTACGTAGATTAGTACATGCGGAATGTCTATCAACGCCTCCAACACCAGGATAGCAAGAAACATGCAACTTAGGTAGATGGGTGTTGTTACAGGATGAAATCGGAATGGGATTGGATATAGGAAATAAAGACACCGAAAACAATTTTGTAAATGAGATGTTTATTTATAATGTAATTGAATAATGAATGAATATTACACCATACACGCAGGCATAAATTCCAACGATGGATTTAATGGAATGATGAACACCAGATGATAAGGAAATGATATCGTTCTTAAAACAGAACACGTAATTTCAACGAGTAATCAAACAAGAATCAAAATATGGAACTTATGAACAAATAAGACTTATATTTGGATCTATCATCATGGATAATCAATTTATAGAAGTTACACACAAATGTAAACAATGAAAATTTCTTCTTTAAGTACGTTATCCAATCATAATACCTTAGGAAAACTATTACTACCTCGCAAATCCAGCCCTCCCAGGCTAAAAGCTTTTAGCTAAAATACTAAAAGTTATCCCCCCCCCCACAGGTGGCGATCGGGCAAAGAGATGTTCCCTTGGTACAAGGATTGGCGCCAAATCCCACGAATATATCAGTTACTACTTCTCTCTTGTCAAGTAGCACGCTCTCGTCAAAAGGGACCTCGCAAAAACCTCTACCAAGTTTCTGGAAGTCCTACACTCACAAGCTGGAGGAGAATTCACTTCAAAGGGAAGTATACTCATTCTATATTTGCAACTTTTCTTTCTTTCTATGACAACAAAGTTCTGCCTTGATATTAATGCAATTTGCCGTCACGTGCCATTATTTACGCACTTGCGCTGGTATCCTATGCGACTTCACAATAGTTCTGGCTTTGGTTTTAATTTATAGGTGCGTGCAAGTCTGTAGTGGTCTATAGAAAACTCTCAACGTGTGTATAATTTCGGCTACTACTGGATGCATACAGGTACGTTTCCTATACCAATGCATTTAGCGTCTAGGCGCCAATCTTCGCCGATTTTCCTACAGGCCTTCTTTAAGAGCCTTCCTGCAGGTAGTATTGTGAATTGATATTATATACTGACGCTTTCATTGCATTCATTTGGCCGTCTGCTAGTACTGTATTAATTTTACCTGTATATAACGTCATGGGCCTATTGCTACAGGTAAACTGTCTCATAATGGATATTGTAACACCTACGTTGTATGGAACTTCAGTTGTTTTTTTATGTGCAGTTTTTTCTATGGAATATAGGAAACTTGTTTATATTACTGTATAGCTTCCACATTAGTCAGATAATAATAATAATAATAATAATAATGAGGACTTTGTATAGCGCCTAATCTTTAGAAGCTCTAAGCGCTTTACAACATTTGGCAACACTTAAAAAACATATATAATGATATGATTACAAAAATAAAAACAAACACCACGAAATTAGAAAACAGAAAACATGCTGTAAATATTTAAGGTAAGGAAACATTATTAGGTCTTTAAGTCTGTTCTTGCAGTTGAAATAGGAGAGTTTTAAGAGCGCTCTTGAATGAGATCACTGTGTCTTTGTGTCTAAGTTCAGTGGGCAATTCGTTCCACGCTGCTGGGCCCTGGTATGCAAAAGAACGTTGTCCACATGATTTCATTTTCATAGTGGGAATAATGAGAATACGAGTGTCAGAGGAGGAGCGTAAGTATCTTGCTGGTGTGTACACATGGGTTAGGTCAGATAGGTATGTTGGACTGGAGCCCGTCGGTGAAACGTAGCACAGAGAACAAATTTTTTGTGTTTAATTCTGGATCGTATGGATAGCCAGTGTAGGCTACAGAGCAGGGGGGAGGCGTGCTCAGATCGTAGTACTCTAAGAACGATCCGAGAAGCTGTGTTTTGAACTTTTTGAAGTTTCTGGAGTAGATATTGAGACGAACCAGAGAGAACTGAGTTACAATAGTCCAGTCTTGAAAGTACTAAGGAACACACAAGTGTTTTAGTGGCATCAACTGAAAGATACTTGCGAATAGAGCTGATGCGCCTCAGCTCAAGATATGCAGCCTTGCATATGTTCATGACATGTTGGTGCAATGTGTGAGTACTGTCGAGAGTAACACCTAGGTTTCGTACTGACTGTGTGAATTTAATGTTAGTGTTGCTGATATTTATTGTCTGAGGTAAAGGATGTGAATGAGAAAGTCTTTGTGTTGTAATCAGAATGGCTTCAGTTTTATTATCATTCATCTGCAGCTTGTTACATGTCATCCATGATTTCACATGGGAAATGCACCTCTCTACGCCTTGGATGGTAGCTTCAACTTCAGTTGGGTAGCTAGATTTGTATATTTGGGTGTCATCAGCATACAGTTGGTAAGACATTGGATGATGATCTATACAGGTCAGTTTTCTATATATGGCTTACTCAGTAGTGACCAGCTCATGCGGTGTTACTACAAGCGACGCTAGTTGATTTTTATCTGTACAAGCATCTAAACAATTGGCCTTCCTGAGTTTCAGCTGTTACTAGAATTGAATGTTTGCTTTCCAGTTTTTCCATGTAAGTACTGTAAGCGACGCTCCAGTGCTTCTGCCTGGACAGGCAGTTAATTTCCCATGCCTACAGGTCAGTTGCGACTCGAATTGTCTATTTAGCGTTCATTTGTAATTATTAATTCTGATGATATTTTTCTATCTGTACAGGTCACGTGCACCCCTCTACTGGTTTTTGTCATAGTGGGTAACCCGGCACTGCTTCTTTCAAAATCAGAGTGGATACTTCCTCCACTAAATGTAAATAGGGTATACTCTATTTTGTCTTGCAAATTTAGACCATGGGGGTGAACCTGACTGACAACATAGTAATTTTCTCTGGTTGTCATCTGAACCTGAATCTGAATGTGTACATTGCAGATACGGCATAAATTTGCACCGGAAGACAGTTACGGCATAAATTTGCACCGGAAGACAGTTACGGCATAAATTTGCACCGGAAGAGAGCCAACTAGAAAGTTAGTAGTATTGTTTAAGAGCTGTCTTAAAGGTCTCCACTGATTATGCGTACACAACACTGTCACTCAAATAATTCCAGTCCACAATTGGTTTTACGAAGAAAGAATTTCTAAATTGTTCTGTTCTATCTCGCTCAAGTACAAAACATCTACTATTTATTTGATATTAGTTTTTCTACAATGTTTATACTTTCAAAATTTGGAAAAGATTTGGCTTTAATCTGGCGTTTTTGTCTTAATGGTTTTAAAAATATATTTAGCTAGAGAGCCGGCTCTAACCCCTCGACTACTTTACTGTCTTGTAGTGTTGGTAGACTCGGGTCAGTTAACATTTTGGTGATACATCCTGCTTCTTTGGTTTTATAGTCACCAGATATAAATCTTTCTGCCTGGTGTTGAAATTCTCGATTCGATCAACATCTTTAAAGTAGTACGGATCCCAGACAATACAACCAAATTCTAATACGGATCTGACTAGTGCTACATAGTCAGTTCATCTACATGTCTGCGGACAGCGTCTGAGGTTTCTTTTAGAAATGCTAGTGTAGTGTTTGCTTTCTTGCAATTACTCATTCATTACTGCAATATATGTCGGACTTGCCTATTATAGACAGAAGTCAGTCAAAGCTTGAGGGACGAAGACATTGCGTGCACCCACTGATTCGCGGCATATCATTTATGGGCAGCGAGATGGAGAGCAGCAAATCGTCAATTACAGTCTCTTCTCTAAAAATTATGGACCGGATACGTGGATCATACATACCGTACATATCCCAAGTTTAGGAACTGGACCAACTCATGCCAGCCAAGATGGCCATGTTCCTTCACGACCGGACTTGGCCATTTAACTGACTGCAATCGGCCACGACCACAATCTATCATACAGTATCAGCGACCAGAAACCAAACTTGTCTATTTACACGACTGGCATAGTGCTGCTAAGCTCTTCCAAAGTATGATGCACAGTTTAGTACCGTTTATATCAACGAAACCACTTCATGAATTCAGTTATACATGGGTAAGTCTGGCTCGCATAGTACTGCTAGGCACTTCCTGCGTACGAAGGCACTCTCATGGATCAGTCCAGTCACACAGTGATGCTAGACACCTCCTGTGAAATACGTGCAGTTTATATAGATACCCTCTTGGATCAATCTTACCCTCAATAGTACGTCACACACTTCCGGCATACGACGTCCATCTTTGGGCCTCCGTTTCAAGGGCTATCTCTTCACTCGCCCTCAAACATCGCTTCATCCCTTCCAAATAGATTTTGCTATGTGACACGCTAGAAGTAACGGGTTCTGACTCATAAGTGCTGCTTGTGTAGTGCGCTACTATCATCGACATTGTTCTCCAACTACTTCCCAGGTAGCGCAGAAGACGTTGACATCACTACCTCAATCTATAGACAACAAAAGGGGCATTCAAATTCCCTAATTATTAGATCTTACTATGAAGAGTTCTGTCCTCGTTTTTCTGCATCACCTGCAGGGTCTACAGTTCTAACTCCAGGTGAGAATTATCTACGGAAGATTCTAGTTGCATTTCCTTACACAATCTGAATAGTTATTGACATTTTGGGACTGAGTGCGTCATCAGTTACGAGTTCCCACATCTCCGGGTGTATTATATTACAAATGCTTCCCGTTTTCCATTTGAGTACTCATGAATTGATTTGAAATGTCGTGACCATGCCAAGGTTGTTTCCAATATTTGGACGATCCTCAATATGTGGACCGCATTTGATGTCCTTCCACTACGAATCTCATCAGAATGAGCGGGTGCATATTCATTGGAGGGTCCACTTCACCACATAGAGGTACAATATCCTAAAGCCACGATAGCAATTGTGAACTTACATCAGGTGGAAGAAATTCAATGCTCTCTACCCGCACCTTACAGGATTATCTTGGCCGAAGGGTAAGCTCACAACCTCCAACATTTTCTCCTAACGTAACGATTAGGTTGACGGAATTCGCTACAAGCTACCGTCCCTCTCAATCTCAGTTACGGTTAGGGAGGAATTAACGAGGCAACCAAGAAAGTCTCAGGAATATATGTTGGAACAAAACATGATTCTGCGTGTGACTTTCCATTCATTCTCAATCTCTTGCTAACAAGAACATCTGAGAGATCGTATCCTTTCAAGATCAGTTCGACTTAATCTGAACTCTATGTACAAGTGAGAAGAATATGTTCCCGGAAAAAGAGATCTATATTGATGCAATTTTAAGTTCAGTACTAAAGTATTCATCTGCCGGCCGAGTTTTGCGCATTACGGCAGCTGACGTCTTAGTCATTGGTCGCCTTACTGAGATCACATAACAATAATTACTGAACAATTGGAACAACTCTCTTCATCGGCAACCATTCGAGATTGCATTACGATGGCACTTTGGACCCACATCGGCTATACCCCTGCAAACACATCCTCTGGCAATCATGATCTCAACGGATACGAATAGAGAGGGCTAGGGGGATCAGATCTCCTTCCTTTTCGGACTGAAATATTAGCATGTCCCTCTTACGATCATTATTTGTATGTCCACCTCATCGTATCGGATTTGAGTTTGAAAGCCTGTCATTGGTGGCTGGCGAGTTCTTATATAACCCGATAAATTCACTCTAGTGCCTGTTCTCAAACAACAAAGCGGAACAAGTACTTAGACCTTTGTTTTCGTGTTTGCGACTTTCTAAAGTGGTGTCCTCAACAACAATACAGTTTTCAGTTCGACGTATCCTAGGCTGGCTAATGTATTTGTACATTCATATTTCTGCAAGCAGAAACTCGTGCAAACGGAATGGTCTTTTCATCCTTCAATTGCTGAGATAAAAATGCACTTGCACTATATATGATAACTAGCTATGTAGATGAATACACTTGCACCGTATAGGATGACTAGCTATGTAGGTGAATACACTTGCATCGTATAGGATGACTAGCTATGTAGGTGAATACACTTGCACCGTATAGGACGACTAGCTATGTAGATGAATGCACTTGCACCCTATAGGATGACTAGCCATGTAGGTGAATGCACTTGCACCCAATACACTTGCACCCTATAGGATGACTAGCTATGTAGGTGAATACACTTGCACCCTATAGGATGACTAGCTATGTAGGTGAATACACTTGCATCCTATAGGATGACTAGCTATGTAGGTGAATACACTTGCACTGTATAGGATGACTAGCTATGTAGGTGAATACACTTGCACCGTATAGGATGACTAACTATGTAGGTAAATACACTTGCACCGTATAGGATGACTAGCTATGTAGGTGTGTGTGATTTAGATTTTTTAACATAGCTTTAACAATGTTTCAGTCGTATCGCTACGATGTCTGCAGTGTGACAGTTTATAGTGGTGTTTAGCACTGGGGCATCATGCCGCAGACATGAAGCAAGATGTCCCACCCAGTCACATTATCCTGACACCAGGCCAACCAGTCCTAACACTAACCTCTTAATGCTGAGCACCAAGCGAGGCAGCTGTTGGTAGCATTTTTGAAAGTCTTTGGTATGACTTGGCTGGGGTTTGAACCCGCGACCTCCCGCATCCGAGGCAGACGCTCTACCACAAGGCCACAGAGTAGTGCTATGTAGGTGAATACACTTGCACCATATAGGATGACTAGCTATGTAGGTGAATACACTTGCACCATATAGGATAACTAGCTGTGTAGGTGCATATAGGATAACTATGTAGGTGTTGTTGTTGTTGTTGTTGTTGTGGGGTTTAACGCCATTTTTTAGCACATGATAGGCTATATATGGCGGCCAGTATTAATGGTGGAGGAAGAACCCGGGAGGACCCTGGAAAGAACCACCAATCCATGAGAAGCTACTGGCAAGCTTTCTCACATACCCACATTGGCCGAATCCGAGACTCGAACCCACGCAGACAGAGGTGAGATGGCAGTGATCCATGATGGAGAATGCTTTAGACCACTCGGGGCCCCACTATGTAGGTGAATACACTTGCACTGTATATGATAACTAGTTATGTAGGTGAATACACTTGCACTGTATCAGATTAGTGGCAATGTTGCAAAACTTGGAAGTTAGAGTATGGCTTTCAGGCTCTTATTCTGAATTAAGTATTTTAAAGTTCTGTTCTCTTATTCTTTTCTTTATTGATGGATAACACTAGGATCAGCATCCAGAAAACTGGAGGGTCCATATATCTGGATCAATCACAGGTACTTAATTCTGGAAGTGTTTCAGGAGAAAAGTGCAATGCCTATATTAAAAATACATGACTAAATATTTAAAGTAATTTGTCATTTGTAGCATATCATAATAACTGATGAAAATGACATTCAAATATATATATATATATATATATATATATATATATATATATATATATATATAAGCAACAACAAACAAAAAACAAACATTTTAAACTTTAATGTAGCAATACCAGTTTGAAATATTCATTGTCTTTGGTTAGTTTTGAACAGCAGTGATAAAAAGGTTTCATGTCTTAGGTTATTGGTGTATTTCGACACACAATCAATACTTGTAATATATTTTGTCTATTTTTGTTTTGTTCAGGAAGCCATCTGTAAAGAGGATGGGTCCTTGATACAACACATCAATTATTTCCCAATGTTGCATCCATTTAACTATTTTCCAAGCTACTCATACCCACAATTTATTGTATCTCTTTTGAGTGTTACTTGTCATATATCTGTGTACAATTTTTCTTCAGCTTCAAATTACATATTCAATTTAATCCCAAATGTGTATTTTACAAGCTTAAAGTCCCCGTTTTGCTGAAATTTATGAATCCTGTATTCTACAAGTATTTGATTGACTGGTTTCAAATCTCTTATGCAAGCGGGATAATTCTGCAAAACCCCAACCCTGAATTTCTTATTAATCTTTATTATAAATTTTTGCTTTAATATGCAAACTGGAAAGGAAAGCATCATTTGTATAATCTTAAAAGCTGGGTATGCCATGACTCTTTCAGTCAAATTCCGTTGCATGGTTCTTGACAAGTCAATTCAAGGTTTTTCTATTTATAGTAATGATGACCCCCATCATCCCATGATCGGTTTGCACAACAAACTACTTTCTTTGTCCACTGCTCTAAAACTGCATATACAAAAATGCTTTACTTCAAGGAGAGCGTATTATTAAATATTAAAACTATTTCATCACATCGACAACAGCAGTACAACGTCATTTTGAAAGCATGAACCGTTTACGCCTTAAATCGCAATTTCGATTTGTCACGTGATCATACTCGCCTTATCAAGCTATATTTTCAGACGAAGTCAGTCGAAATAGCTGGATCAGTATCTGTGAAGAGATTTAAGGACCGAAAAGGAAGAAATGTTAAGAACAATGAGTACATATGGGAACCCAAAATTTTCAGCCTTATTAGTTTGAATATAAGCTTAATTTCACAATTTTTCGACCACTCTAACCAAACACATAAAATGAGAGCAAAGTAATTTTTTTCCAAAATGTATGCAGTAAAGCCCTTTTAAGCGCGATTTTACTTTTTTTTTTAATTGGGATATAAAAACAAAAAACCAACACAAACGCCGATAATTCAATCAATTTCTAGCAAATGACATTCATTTAAGGACGTCACTCGGTCGTACTTGATTTTGATCGATTGGACCATTAAGTAGACCAAAAGTTTATTCTCCGCCTTTACATACTGGTAATGTCAGAAAAAATAAAGAGAACAATTCGTTGTTCTAGACCAGTATGATAAGTGGTGAATCTGTCAGAGCTTTAAATATTATAGTATTATTTTAATCATGAGAAGCCTGAATGTGTATTTACATATTTTCTGTATATATATATATATATATATATATATATATATATATATATATATATATATATATATTGTGTTTATGTGTTTTAAAGTAAATAAAGACGTCAGTAACAGAAAAGCTATATACAATACATCCATCGGAAGGCAAATTAGCTCAGGGTAATTTAAGTAATTGCTGTTAAAATCAGAGTCTAGCATTTAAGGCATTCCATGTGACATAAAATATTTCTTCATTTTGAAAAACGAGAAAAACCTCGAAAATAGATCGAATAATGTGGACATTTCTTTTTCAGATGGATGTGGCGTGTTGGATATGTCTGCTGGTGCATCTCATACTATTTTCAGTAAGACAACGGGGACCTGGGCATGATTTTTTTTTTAAATGTGAAGTTATCCTGATCCACATGTACTATACTCGGTTAAAAATGACCACATGTACAAGACGAGGGTAGCATGGCTAGGCATAAAGTCAGCTAAGAATTTTTTTTTTTAATTTGTCAAAATCTATATAATTAAAACTTTCATTAAATATATAATATCATGTCCGCGAAAACATTTGGTATTCTCATACTGTACGCCTTCATTCGTGTATATATTACGATTCGCCTTTTTATCATAGCTGTCCAATCAAATACTAGTCCGACAAAACCAGACCCCCAAACCTGTAGCAACACAAATTTGGCTTTCCAATATATTTGACTAATCAAGAACGACCGAGTGCCTGAATTACATGAATTGTGCTATAAATAGAAAATGTAAGTAATTCTTTTCTTTTCATTATCATTACTCGAACACATCATAATGTAAAAGGTGCATTTCGGTGTGTATATAGGTTTATGAGCGTATTTCGGAGTTTCTAAAAACACATTATTTAATGAATGTTTTCCTTCATTTAAAGCGGCCCTGGATAAAAATGAAAACATTTAAGGAAGAGAGATGGCGATCTTTTATGTATAAAATACGCTACCTACTCCTTTGAGGAATTTAAGTGAAATATGGTATTGTTTTATGGGTACCACATTCAAATACACATACATCTACGTATTACGGCTACTAACCACTGATTCCAGCGCCTACCACTATCACATCTACTTGATCGTCAGCCATTTTGAACGTAAGTCCTGTATTTTAAACTTCAGCATCAGGGACGACTTACATGTTACTGCATTTGTAAAGGGAAAATATGAACGAGTTTTTCGGATGTGTGTACTACACGACCTTGGGAGTGCAGTATATCCATCCGACAAAACGAGTTCATATTTTACCATACAAATGCAGTAACCTTTTTATTATATGCTCATTATTCTACCCAAGGCTTAAATATATAAACAAAAATTCACTACAAGAAACAAAGTAACTGAATGTATGCCGTATTCCAAACTAAATACACAAGCACAGATTCATCATTACACAACAACATTATTAATGCGCACGTAACTCCGCCCAGATAAATTTGAACTTGGTCGCGCGCTAGACGTAAGTTTCGAAAGAAAATGGCGTTTTGGTCTACTTAAAATTGAAATTTGGAGTCGTATTGTAAATGAATGCGAATTGCAACAACTTTTCCATTTGATTTGGAATGAATAGATTTTGGTATTTTTGTCGATTCGACGAAATTTCGTGATTATGGACTGGATTTATCTACGTGAAGTACGTCGATTTCAGCGTCTGTGCCAATTCTACATGAAATACATCGTATCGAAGCAGCGAGGGAGAAATGTGTTGACATCGGCAAGTGTGTTTCTGTTCTGTCATTGAATAATTCAGATCATAATTTGGGAAAAATATGAAGTCTTTCAATTGCAATTGTCGAAAAGACGCTGTGGAATTTAATGTTTATTTCATTTTGAGTGCAGTAAGGAGGATGTAATTGCACGTGGAATATAGCCGAAATTACAGTACAATTTCGAAATGTGTAATCAAGCTTGAGAACCCATGACATGGCTCATGTAATTCGGATTTGCAGAACTAAGA
>JAECUM010059704.1:6769-17819 GCA_016617855.1 Megalonaias nervosa
TATATAGTCAGAGAGAGAGAGAGAGAGACTCTTAAAATGTTCGCATCAGCAAGGATATTTTCAAGTTGTCGCTGTCTTTAGTTTGCATTACCGATCTAGTTGGCTTGTGAATACAGAATGAGTCCTACATTTATTAATATAATACTTATGTTTCTTTTCAATTAAGTAGCTGCTTCTCTTTTTTGATTCTGGAGAAGAGAAAATAGGGTACACGATAACGTAGTTTTAAACTTCTGCCTCGTCAGGAATGCATAGTATTCATTGGCTGTGTAAACATATCAAATTTAAACCGTTAACTCTCTGTGTACCGCCCATTCCTAATAAACCTTTCCGAAATTTGCTCCACTCACCACTGATTTGCATTAAAAAAAAGATATTTGTCAGATGTTTTAAAAGCTATGCATTTTTACAGATTGTTACTTTAAGTACATTTAATTTGTCAGATTGGAGATAAATTATAAACATTAAAAGAAATCTGTTATATTATTGTCTTGTTTGTAGAACCGTGCTTAGATGTATCAGCTTAAGTAAGGTAAGTTCAAATTAACACATTTGATGAGTCCGTGTGAAGTCCGATTTCCATTTCAGTAAAACAGATAGATTCTGGGAGAAATTCCAAATGAAGGTTCTGTTAGTGATATCCTGGCTGTTGTCTGTGGCGCCACATTATTTCATTTCGTTCTATTTTGAAGTAAAATGTGATGAGAGTGAACGTGTTTGGTATCAAGGTGTGCATTAACTTGAGGCATCCCATCCTTTTGCAGATTCGTTCGGTTTTGAGTTCAATGCACATCCAGCCCTGAAACAGAGCAGAGCTTGATCTGCTGTCTCGGGCAGAATAGGATTTACGTCGTTTGTTTGAAAAAATAATGTGAATGAGAACGTATACTAGGATCTATAAGTGGATTATGCCACAAGAGGTCTGGTTCTAACTTACAAATCATTTGCATTAAATTGCGCGTTATTAAAATATATAAATCAAGTACTGTATCATTTCTTCAGATTAATTGGCATAAAATAGCATCCCGCCAGATATGTCAAACAGCTGTTTCACTTTTAATACCAATTTTCTGATTTCTTGAGAATCGATTCCAGAAAGGGTGATTCTGATATAGCTAAATGGCAAACTTGCATACCCAATCACATGCATGTTACAGGTCGACCATAAACCTGACACATTTCATTCTTTGAGATAAAATGATATGTCTGCTCTTTGCATATAAGAGTAATTACTAGATTCATACTGTATTGTTAGCGTGATCTAATGATCCTAACTAGCAATTTTCTGATGAATTACATTCCATTTAAGATAGGTCACGTAAAAAGATTTATGTTCACTCCACAGATTGCATGGGACACGATACAAAATAAACTGATGAAATTTCAGTGATGTATCTCTTTAACATTGAACATATAGCCCTCTTATCAATGCACTCGTCAAGTATCAAGACAAGTTACATTTTTTCAGACCACAATTGATAAAGCCTTACTTCTTTAAATTCATATGCAATTAATAAATTTCTCCTTTAAAGAAAACAAAAACCAATTTATTTAACTATTCTTTTGCTTGCTGGATTCCGATCTACGATTTCTCGTAACCTGAGAAATGTAATCCTGTAATAAATACTTACTTAGCCATATTTTGCCATAAGTATAAAATTATGTTAAACTCTTATAGTATTATCTTTGCAGATTTTAGCAACAAATATGTCAATAGATCGATTGCTTGCATCATCACAATAATTAATTTATGTCCGATGATAAAAAAAAAATGTTTCTGATATGAATTTCTACAATATCTTTATTGATTAACAGACAAATAAAATGATAGTAAAGCAATGCATAAATGTTCTGAAATTCATCGTAAATGCGGGAAATACAGTAATTTCCATATTGCTCTCGTGTCAATCACATAATTCTATCTTCTAGGTACTCCCAAGTAATAAGAAAACGGAAGTGTTTGTTTCTTCATGTGATAAAGAAATTCCCGACACATTAAATGTCATGTTTAGACAACCAAAGATTATACGTATATCATTAAAAGAATTACACAGAGGTTATATTTGCAGGATTCATGTGGAAAACTATTTTTGTTACGAATGCTAATACTTGAAGCCATCTATTGTTCTTTGACGTTCGGTTTTATACCTTCTTTATAGCACAGGTTCATTGATTGCCTCTTCAGGTCCTCCATTCATTCAACTGACTTGCTAATAACTGAGACAAGGAATTCATATTCACCGTAGTTTCCCGCTTCATTTTCTGAAACTCTCAAAACTGTAAGAATTTATTTGACAAAAAGAAATCTTTCCTAAGTAGAAGCTGCCATACTGATATAAAAAATATTATTGTAGCAGCGATTGCGACGAAAGATAGTTATTTTATTAATAGATTTATGCACTATTACCCAAACAATAAATAAATAAAATGTGAAGAAGGGTATGTATATTATTGAACGTCAACTACATATTAGCTTACACGGAGTTCAGAAATGGGCAGAAGAAAACGGTTTCAAATGTTAAGAATCTAACATTGTTTATATCCACTTCTGCCGATTACATCGAAATTTATAACGATCTATATTAACAGTTGTTTGTTGACCTATGGTGGAGGAGAGAACATATTTTTGCCTTATTTTCGACCGTAAAGTAACTTTCCTTTAAGATATCAGATATGTTATGTAGATTTAATTTAATTGTTTGTTAGTTTAATTTTTTTTTTCATTACATGCTATTGTAATGTAACATTGTATGCTGGGCTTGACCTTGTCCAAAACTGACTTAATTTCTGCTTGACCTGATTGATTTCTTATTATTTTTTATTTCATTTTATGTAAACAACTAATAATAGCTTCATTATTCTCTATGTGTATAAACTTAATATCAGGATTTTATTCAGGTAAACAAGAAGGAGTAAATATGTTGATTTGGGTCAGGGTTTTGGAGTTTCCTAAGTGAATTTTACATGTTATTGTGTTGTAAATAAACTAGGCTAATTAGATCATTATAAAAGGTTATTTTCCATTAGGTAATGGTTTTATTTTAGAAAATGCTAATTGTGGCCTGAGGTCAAATAGAGAACTATATAATATTGTGATTGTGAGGATTTAGTCACTCGTGCTTTAACATCTAGCACCTTCAAGTAGTATTATGTTGTGACCAGTTCGGGCTGAATTTTATTTTCTTCGAATTATTGAATTCAAGTGATTATTTTCCCTGGAGATACAAAGGTGCTCTGATAAAATTCTTGGATAGAGACATTCACTGGAATTTATAATATATTCAAACCTAGAATTATATTACTGTGATTCTAATAAAGACTGCTGACACATCAGCACTCCAAAAGCTATAACAGACATGTCTTCGCCTTCAGTTTTGGATCTCTTCTGGACTTGTACTGAGTTTTATTCAGGACTTTAAATTACTAGGACTTGTGTCTGATCTAATTCTTGGATTATTTTGAGATTTAATTCGCAATACCGTAAGTTCTTTTTTCTCATTTTCACTTTGTATTCAAGGGAAATAAATTATTTCTTAAATTTTACAAAGCTTGTTGTCTTTCACTCTTTTCTGTTACTTGTTTTAAGGGCATAGACTCGTAACAGATACCTCAGAGACAAATGTCAAAAAGCTCTGGATGTAACACGATTCGTGGCAAACACAGGTTGAGGAGAAGCTTGAAAGGGCTTGCTCGAGTTATACAGGTCATTAGTAAAATCTAAACTTGACTGTAACTCGACAGCGTACTAATCAACCTGTAGAACTCACCTCCAGATGCTAGATCCGATACACAGTTAGAAACCTATGTTTTGTCTGGGTGCATTTAGAACTTCCATTCCAGAAAAACTCTATGTTGATGCAAGCGAACCATCGAAATGTCAGGTGAACGGAAATGGCTCTTCAGTAAGCTGCCAAACTATTGTCAGATCCATCTAATCCCGCATATGATCTAGTCTTTAAGTCCAGATACCAAAATTTGTACGAGCAAGAAACACAATTTCACTCCAGCTTTAGGTATACGAATTCGTCCTCACTTAGAAGCAACAAAATTCAATATTGGAAACACAGCAAGATTTCATGCTCCAAAATCACCACCTTGGTTATCAAACCCTCCCAAAATGATATATGCCCTTTGTCCAATCAAAGAGTTCTAAGTAGGTCCACTCATTTTTCAGAGTAAATTCAATGCAATCAGAGTCACCTATCGCGAAGATGAAGATAAGGATGGTGACGCCGTTGCAATCGGATAACTTCGAATAAGTAGGCTTTGCCATCGTAATGTAAGTCGGATTTACCGTCGTAATGATGACCTCACTTAAGTAGGCTTTGCCGTCATAATGATAACCTCATGTACGTTGGTTTTGGCGTCCTAACGATAACCTGACGTAAGTAGGCTCTGCCATAGTAATGATAACCTCGAGTAAGAAGGCTTTGTCATCGTAATGATAACATCGTGTAAGCAGACTTTGCCATCCTAATGATAACCTCATATAATAAGTAGGATTTGCTTTCGTAATGATGACCTCACGTAAGTAGGCTTTGCCGTCGTAATGATAACCACGTATAAGTAAGCTTTGCCGTCGTAATGATGACCTCACGTAAGTAGACTTTGCCGTCGTAATGATAACTACGTATAAGTAAGCTTTGCCATCGTAATGATGACCTCACGTAAGTAGGCTTTGCCGTTGTAATGATAACCACGTATAAGTAAGCTTTGCCGTCGTAATGATGACCTCATGTAAGTAGAATTTGCCGTCGTAATGGTGCCCCCAACCCTTTCTACAAAATGTGAAACTAAAAAAATATTAAAAAGCTAACAAGGTGAGAAAATACCGTGTCGCCATCATTCCAAATCAAGATACTAATGGATGCAGATCGAAATAGTTATATATAATTCATTCAATTGTATCAACAACAATTAATTTGAATCTTTAATGGTGCCCCTGTTGGGCTGGTGACCTAAGCACGTGCTTAGTGTGCTTAATGGGTAATCCGGCCCTGAGTAAATCCCATTAGCTGTGTCATAATAATAACACGTAGAGCAGTGATATAGCTCACAATTGGCACGTTGTTGTCACTCATACGACCGAAATTCCTACGATGTTTCTTAAAATATCTGCTGAAAACAACAGTAACATTTTCCTACCGTAGTGTGGCAGTATACTATATGAGAATCGATTCCTTCGACACTTTATTTCTGTTATTGGTATATCCAGTATCATCTACTAACAATGAATAAATATCAGTTCTGCGCCAATTAATGTGCACTTTTGCCTTAACCCTGAACGTGTTTGGAACATTAATGTGTTGTGTAAGTCTCCTGAAATTTGCCACGGGATGTGTCACTCGCCCTGACCAGTATCTATTTTGGGGTTAGGGTAGGCGCTTATCCCGGGAAAGTAAGAGTTATCAGACATTCAGCTGCAATTTTATGATCTCGTGGCCTCTTCGTTACTGGTAAGATATTACTTTATTCTTTGTAAATTTACAACTTTGCAGGTTTTAAATTATTTTTCTCGCATGTATATTAGCACAATGATGTGGTGTTTAAACCCTGGTCAAGCTGGTTATGGACTAGGTCGCACTAAGTCATTTCAGACGGCGGAGAACTGTCACATATGAGGCAAACCACTGTGGAAGGACCAGTTGCGAGACTGCAGCCAAATCAAAGGCAAGTACCGCGGAGAAGGACCACAGTGTATGCAGTCTCCAGGTGCACATCAACCCGGAGAAAACTAGATCCCCTGGATGACGCAATACATCCACATCAACATCGATCTACAGGCCAAAGCAAAGAACGAGCTTGAAAAAGATTTCTTCAAGCTCGTGAATATCTCTGAATTTGGTAAGACCATGGAAACCCATGACTGCCTCGAGGGCGAAGAAGACAAGCTTTGCCGCCTAATGTCCGACGCCGCGTTCCTAACCGGAAATATTTTTAATGGCAACCTTTCTGGGGTCCATTCGATGATGTCGCTCATCAATCTCATCCGCCCTATCTACACGAAGCAGGTTGTACTAGACCTTTCAAAACCCCGCATCTACTACAAGGTCAAAGCGGGTTACGGGGAAAAGATAAGACTCCTGTACACCGACACCTACAGCTTGATGATATCTGTGGAAACAGAGGACCTCTATAAAGACATGGCCAAAGACGTCACAATATATTATACGAGCAGTAACCCATTCGCAGCGATGCCAACAAGAAGGTAGTTGGGAACATCAAGGACAAATTCAATGGGGCCCCGATTACCGAATTAATAAGTCTGCAGCCCAAAATATACTCAATCCTGCGGACCAACTACACGGAGATCAAGCCAGAAAAGTGGTTGGCTCGGACCGATGGCACAGCCTGTGCCTCAAGTGCCTCCAGGAGAAAAGAGAGTTCCTGCAAATCATGACCTCCATACATATCGACCATGAAATAATAGAGTTGTACCCACTAATCAAGAAAAGCCTGTCCCTGTTTTACACCAAAAATTGCATGGAGCCTGGCGTGTAGCAAAAAGGGCTATCTAACACAATTGGAAAGAACCTATTTAACACCCCCACTAGCTTCTTTGGCCACATAACAAAGGTGACCCACAACAATGCCAACATGGTCGTTCACGTCTGAGGACAGATGCCTACAACTTGTGGAACGTGCACGCCAGATGTACGCCTCCGAAATGGACTGGAACAAGTTCTGCCCTTTTTCAGCGAGACCACGACCACCTCGCGCAACTTCGTGATAGTAGACCAGACCAGTACAGGCTCGGCAAAGTTGTAGCGGGATTAGGTACGGCGTAGGTAAATTAAACCTGGCCGGCTTCAGCTATCTTGATATGATCTTGGGCCCCCCCCCCCCCCCCGGCTTGCTGCCATGCCGTTTGCGAATATGAAAATCATAGCCAGCTATATAAAAGCCCAGGAGCTCATAAACCATATACAGGTCAAGAATTGCTAACTGGCGCAGAAGTCAATCGAAACTAATATGTCAACTTAAATGGAATCGAGCAGTCGATCAAGTTCTTATTAATTTATATGTTTGGTAGTAATAATAATGTTCATACCGTGCTGAAAACCATCCGACTTAGGTAAGTTTAGTTAAAACGTGACAATTTTAAATGTGGAAAAGGGTTGTGAGCATTAAATCAAATAACCTTACTGAGATCTTTGATTGTATAATATGAATCAACATTAAATAATTAAGTCTGAATGTTTCTTACTTGCATCCTTTGCTTAATTCATTAACCCCTGGAAGTTTTTGTCGTTTTCGCCTGCAATGCGAGTAGGAAACAGATTTTGGGGGCTATTTCTGAATACATCCTAATACATCAACTTCCAAGCGATTTCCGGTTAACCTATAGCCTAGTTGTGTTAGAAACATCGTTTTTCATTGGCAATTTCGCTCGCGCATGAGCAGAATGGTAAAAAGTTATTTTTTTTTTGTTTGTTTTTTTTGCTTAACGGACCGATCATTTTCGTATCGAGACCACTCTTTATTCCAAAAGCCCATCTTATCCTACTTTTTGCAAGGTTCGCCTCTGTGTGCAGTTCAGACCGGTCTGCCTTAGATCTGAGGCCAAAAAGTCTAAAATCCGGACACAAAATCGGGTTCCGACCACGGGCGAATTTTGGGTGGAAAAGAATCGGGTCCAAAAAATTAAGTTTTTCCCTCTGTATTTTGTAGTGCAACTAGAACGTCCAGATTATTTGGTATCATTGTATAGCTACATCTATCTACCTTTCTATACTACCACCCACTTTAGTGTATCATACATAATCTTGATGCTACAGAGCTCGGAAATAGGCTACTACCTCCTGACGCGTAAACGCGGCGCCAGGGGTTAATGAGTTAACAGCGTACAGCAGAATGTCTATAAGGAGAGATAACTCCCCGACACGTAATAACGCATGATTACTATTTTGTATTGCGGCAATATTTTTGAAGGATTGTGACATACCATTTTTCTCTTTTTTCCTTTTTTTTTTTTTTTTTATCATCTGGTCATTATTGCACTACAGCGACATATTACCTTTTAAATTTCAACTGCAGAATTTTTTTAATATTTCGTATTGTGTGTGTCTCTCTTGGAATTATACATCTGCAGAAAGAACATAATTTGATATTTTAGTTTAAACTTGTAATGGCTATAATTTTATTTATTACATAAAAGGAAAAGAAACTTAATCGGAAACCATCCATATTTGCTTAATTTATTTTATATATTACCTTGCCAGATTATACCTATATTGCGCCTCTGTATCTCAGATATCAGTGACTTGCTTATTTTAAACCACTTTTCACTGAGATATTTGCATGTTATTTGCATGCGAACTGAAAAGATTCACTTATTTTTGGTCTAAGCAAACTTCGTCTGCACCACAAGTCAGTTCAGTTCAGCTTCATGAACCCGTGTCAGTACTCCTGCACTAATACGAACCCCGCATTAATTTGAAAAAGACATCGTCTGGCTTCCTTAATAGCACTCGTCAGCTTTATTTACACCTGTTTTTTTTTTTTTTTTTTTATCTATGCTCTAATGTTACTAGACAGAATGGATGTGACAAACTGCATCTGCTACTTTTAAACGGGTCTCATGTGTATGTCCGTATCTATGTAAATCCAAACTACGTGACGTAAAATATATACATAAGACCCTAAACAGTGAAACGTGAATAACAAAAATAGGGTTTTACAGAGGTGACATTGGAACTCAATTGCAGTGTGACATGGTGGACAATAACCATTGATGTTTATGAAGGTGACATAAAGTTGTCCTATCAGCATTAGGTAAATAGAAATCAAAAGTTTGATAGGAAGGGTCATTTCAATACTGTGGAAGTGTCTCGAAAAATAGTGTTTCATAGTTTTCTCGAAAAATGACAAAATCAGCGCAAAACCAAACCGGAACACACGAATTCTTAGTAAACATGCTTGAAAAAAGATAACATCTGTGCACATTCTTAAACCACGCCGCTTTTTTGAATCCCAGCAAAGGGTGTGCTGCTTATATTTGTTTCCTTCGGATAAACTTTAAACACTGTTTGTAGGTGGTTTCCATGGCAAATAAGACGCGTTGTGTTATCACATTACTTCTAAATTTGACGTAAAGATGTTTTTGCAACAATCCTACCTTGTGATTTAATGATGACAATATATTTCAAGGGTATTGGGTCTATCGACCTGATTAAATCATGTAGATGGAATTTAACACGTTATTACATTATCGTATACAAGATTTATTATCTCCACTCTTTACGAAAAAAGGTGCGGATGATATAATCCTATCCGTGCGTGCGTGCGTGCGTACGTGATTACATACCTATATATGTGTAATGGAGCAGATTGTGAAAACCGAGAAATGCTGGTGATAATGCTGCTTTGCTGCATATTTCATGTTCCATTTGGTAGACATGACAAAATATATTGAAGAGTAGAAACGATTGCCAGCCAATCCCACGAGGCACCCATCATCTTCATTCAATGTTACACACCACCATGGGCAATCCAAGGGATTTTTGAGCCCCCTTCCCCACCCATCCCCACAGGAAAAAAAAATCCACTTCTAATGTGGCACCCCTTAAAGCCAGGCGCCTTATGTGATCGAATAGTTAGCCTATCTGGTCGGCCCGGACTTGGACGCAAAATAGGTATATGAGGCAGTTGCAAAACATCAAAATGAAACAGATACACAAAAATGGATTTATAATTATTACTAAATTCAGATATACGTAGCATATTTTACAATATAAAAAATGAGGAGAAAAATACCAAAGACCATTGGCAACATAACTGACGTTCTTCTGTAACAACGCCAATGTTATCACGGTTAATGAACACATCCTATTTAATTGGACTTTATATGAAAACGAAACAAATGTTCCAACAAAGAAAGACTCTTTGCCAAGGGTTTAATTATGATTGAACTAAACATCAATTATATAAATATATACTCGAGTTTGTAATTTGTAATGCTCATTCATAAATTTCATCTAATGGCCCATATTTTGGTTCAGTTGGAAAATTGAAATTTTTATCTTCATTTTCGGAAATAAATTCTTCATATTTTAAAAGCTAAAGCCTTGGGGGTTTTTTTGACATTCGCTGGTTGAAATTCGAAATTTTGTCTTTTTCCGAATTCATTCGAAACGAGTTATTTTCCAGGAAGAATTGGGTGTCTGCTACGTTTTCAATTATATTGTGGTTAGCATTTTAATTCACAGGTTATTTGATCATTGACATTATTGTATAATATGCATATTATGTTTTTAATTCTGAAATTATATGCATCTATGAAGCTGATAAGCCATAATTAAATTTTGTTATAAAATGTGTGTTTCTTGTGTAATTCAGAATCTTGATTGATTTAATAAAGCAAAATTACATCTGCAATATTCAAAGTTCTTGCCCTCTTCGTTACAGAATTAGCTGGTCATCCTTCGCGTCCTTAAAATGTAAAACCTAGTTCCAGTCTAGATGGGGTTGCACAGCACTAGTCACTGTGTCAAAGAGGAGAATGAAATGCGCTCCCCGACTCTCTTCTGTCGATCAGGGGAGTTTCTCCTTTGTAGGAATAATGGTGAGAACATAACTCGTGTGATAACCCAGGAGGCAGCAAAAATATTTTTACTACTGAAAAGTAGTGCACTGATGCCATTCACATGAAGTAAAGGCAAATTCTAGACGACAAATAACCGTGAATATCTCTCTAATAAATCGTGACCAATAATACTGTCTAATAATATCCGTTCAATCTTTTATACACAATATTTCAAAGAGCATACGGCGCACAAGTCCGAACAGCATTTACCCAGATCTACCGACACATTAGAGAGTAAGCTGTTGCTTGGAGTCACAGAACCAATGAAATCCTAACAGATCTGGCAGTGCATTATGTGATGCAAAGAGTACAGTCTAATCTGTCTACAACTGGGTACATGCGTCACACGAGAAAACGTAATATTTTCTTATTGAAGCGAGATTGTTTCTTTTCAATACATTCGGTTAAGACAACTTGTCTGACCTTTGGGTAAAATGAAGAAACAATATTATCACAATTACAAAA
>JAECUM010059705.1:0-23072 GCA_016617855.1 Megalonaias nervosa
GTATTGGGTATTTTATCGTGGGTGCAATGTATGCAAGGCCAATTAATATTAATTCCATTGTGTCTTTTTTAAATTTTTGTGGAGTCTTACCCATCTTTGTTTACCGACGTGGGCATAAAGTGATGCAATTAAAATATATAAACGTAGTATATAAATTTGCCTCAGACCTTAAATGCAGATTTTGCTTGAGTAACTGCTAATAACTCGACTTTTCGTTGTCCTTCAGGCATCCAACCCGCTCTGATTGGTGCCTTGGCCAGTAGAGACTCTCGAGCCGGGCGACTTTTGCAAAGGACAAGAGGGTATAGTGACAACGGTTACGCATATGGAATTTTGCAGGTAAATTAATAAATTTAACGAAATCATTATTTGGACGTATTAATAAACTATTAAGTCAGAGAGTGCTTAAGATTATAACACTACCACCATCCCCAAAGAATATAAAAAATAGTCACCAAACAAAAACATTATTATCTGTTTTGTAATTGCACTTTGCCAATGTGTTTGATCGTATATCATGTTATGCTCTACTGCTTCAAATTAAAATGCTATTACCAACTCTCATTATAATTAGTCTTACTCCTAGCAGCAGGAAGGGTGAACCCTACAACTTTGCAGAGACCTTATTTTTGCAATTTAAGGGTTCCTACGAAGGCTGAAAAAAAAGTTTTTGCCTTAACAGTAAAACTTCTCTAATTGACCAGATATTTTCTGATTTTTTCACGTGCTGGTCACCACGCGTATGTCGTTCACCCTTCCTGCTGCTATGGTTTTTATCCAAAAATTGTATCAAGTCCGTTACGATATCTTGACCTCGGATCATGTAAATTTATTGTTACAAGACCAAAGGGAGCAGCTTGTGCTTTTGAAAAGAAATTTTTAAATTTGTTCATATCCATGTCCCCAGAACACCACGTATAATAAGTATTTTGCAGCGTATGATTATCAACTCCGTTGAACACAACTAAAATGTTACAGTTATCCCTGATCACTTTTGGAATTTGTGTATAACGCTGTGTAACATAAATCACGTCTGTGTTTTTGTGACGGCCTCGTGAAAATATCCGAGCTGGATTGGATTGTTTGTCCAGCATGACGTCATCGTATACCACGAGGTTATTAATGAATCCATCCAGATCATCTACAGATGGCGCTTCATCAATATCAATAATAAAGTCTATGACTTCACTGTCTTCATGCAACAATTTTGCATTTTCATTAAAATCTTTAAGTACTTCGTAACATCGCTGATCATCTACAGATGGCGCTATGAAATATAATTTATCCCACTTCAGCCATCTCATTATTAGACTGAGCAATAATTGCGTCTTTCCACTTCCAGATGGGCCTATTATAATCATTCTGATAGAATTTGGTAGCGCTGGATGGTGCTTTACTGGCTCTTGTTTTCTTGTCGCTGAAAAGTCAATTATATCCATATAATAAATAATATGAGTCTATATTGTGTTCGATGCAGAGCACCTACACATACTGCTGAATTAACGACAATAACAACAAAAAATAAAAGACGCGCACTTACAGGTAAGTGTGTGAAATGTGGCACCAAGAAATATAAATTTATTCCAACAAAGACAGGTGGTGATATCGCAGCTTTATTGGGAAAATTACCAGGATTACCATGGGCTAAATACCCTGGTGAGAAACATTTACCCGGATATAATTATTGTGGTCCAGGAACTCGACTTGATATCCGACTTGATGATCAAGATCAACCAAAACCAGGAGAGTATCCAGTAAATAAGATTGATCAAGCGTGTTACGTTCATGATGTCGCGTATAAAAGTAAAGATTTGCAACAACGACATCTCGCAGATGTGAAATTGATTCACGCATTAAATTCTATACCTAATAAATCTCTCAGAGATAAATTCGCTAGTTTTCTAATAAAATCTGCTATGAAAGGTAACCTAGTGCTAGGGGCTGGCAATTAAATTATATAACTATCATAATGGAATATGTTTATTATTCCCCGAGAGGGTATTGGAGAGGTAAAGCAGCGATTAGTAAACTCCCCGAAGCAGCAAAAGTTTCACGTGATGTTGCTGCATCATGGTTAGCACGACAGGCAATATGGCAAATCTTCCTAAGTCCACCTAAAAGAATTCAATACGCGTATTTTGATGTTAGCGTTCCTAATGAAGTTCATCAAGCAGATATTTTATTTTTACCACACGATACCATTAAAACACGTAGACGTCAATACACGTATTGATATGCGTTAACTGTCGTTGATGTTGCGAGTAGATACAAAGATGCGGAGCCATTATCAACAAAGACAGCATCTGAAGTTGCATCTGCGTTTGAGCGCATTTATCAACGTGGTGGTCTACGATGGCCACGGTTATTACAAGTTGATCCTGGTAAAGAATTTCTTGGAGCCGTATCATCGTTGATGAACAAGCATAACGTTAAAATCAGACTAGGACATACTGAAATTCATCGTGATCAGGCAATCGTTGAACGATTTAATAGAACACTTGCTGAGCGGTTATTTGGATACCAATATGCAAAGGAAATATCTACTGACTTTAAGGATAGATCTCGTGAATGGGTTGCAAGATTACCGAGTGTGACAGCTGCGTTGAATAATGAAATTACTCGTGCAACTTCCATGAAACCTTCTAATGCGATCAAAAAAAAAATATATACCCCGTAGCAATGGCTACGGACAACGACGTGAATCTTTCTCTCAACCAGTATTAGGTAATGTTACAGTTAGATATTTATATGAACCTGGCGAACTCGAAGGTGGTAAAAAAAGAGCAACCGATCCTATTTGGAGCGTGACTACACACACAATTTCTAGCGTGGTAAGATCAACTGGTAGACCTCCAATCTACAGACTAGATTCTACAGCTCCTCAACGTGGATTTGTACGTGAACAATTGCAAGTAATTCCTGAGGATACGCAATTACCACCAAGCTCAATTTTGTAAACGTCCAGAGCCTCGACGTCGATTACACTCAAGACAGGTCAGCATCACATTATCACGTGTATGGCCGAGATCACTATTAATTCTGTCTACGGTATATTGTCTTGGATTAAAACACTGCCATGACATATTACAGTTGCAACTTGCGCAATGATTATTCTGTCGTTGTCTTAGTGTTATAATAAATCCAGCATCAAGATCAAAGTCACGCTTATCTTTTTTGTCAAAATGCTTATAACTGACTAATTTTTTATTGATATCGACATTGTTAGCGATTTCTTCAGTTATTACGTAATCTACAATAACCCTACGCAGTTGCGATATTCTTCTGACTCGAGATACGGCGAGATAGACTAAATTCGACCATTCAATACGATCATCTACAATCCAGATTCTAGTATCGGTGATAGTTAATCCCTGCGACGAATGAATCGTTATAGCGTATCCTAACTTCCATGGCGATTTATCCATGTTCAACGCGCTCTCAACAACATCAACAGCAACCAACACGATATCATTCAAGACAAGATTCTGTACCCTTGGTGGAACCAAGGCGCCTGGTATTTCAACTTCAATATTTTGTCGTCGAGTATCTGCTGGGCGATAACACAAAGGTACTGGTAGATCCGGAAACTTTTCTTTATGTAACGTAAATAATTTCTTTTGCAGTTCATCAAGAACTATCTTTCTACTTGCGACTATCAAATCAGCAGGTCTCCATAAAGTCCAAAATTCATTCATAGGAATTTCTGCAATTACTTTACGCAGAATCTCGCATTGTATTTAATCTGGCTGAAGTCTGATTAATCTTTTAAACTCTTTCAGCGGCTCATCAGTAGCTCTATGGTCATCATGTATTTCTTCATAATAATCTACATTATTCTTTAGCCATTCATGTGGAGACTGTCCAACAAAGGGTGGTGGTTGACCATGATCACCACACATAATCACAGCAGTATTCTTTGTCAATAACCATTCAAGAAATGTTTTTAGTGTTTCTAACGACACCGTGCATATCTCGCCCCATATAATATACTTGGCTATATTTTTTTCACCCATCCGCGATGGGGTCAACGTGTCTCCGCACCATCTAAAGAAACTATGGTATGTACATGATTTTACTCCTCGTTCTTTTATTTCTCTAGCAAGTTTATGTGTAGGTGTCAAAACAATTATATCTGAGTTATTATTCATAAATAAGTTAATCGCACGAGTTGTTTTACCTGAACCACCACACCCATTAAGATAAACGTTCTTATGTCTAGATGCAGGATCGTACACAGATGGTGTAGATGACTTTGATATTTGATTATTATTTTTGTAATATGTCTCCGCAATTTCAACGTCGGCAGATTCAGAATAACTAAGTATATTTTCTTGTTTTATCCTCCATGTCCCCCATTCACCATTACCGAGTTTTAATAAATCTTTATATTTTTTGTGTATATAAAATGAATCCGTAGCAACTCTAACAGCGTAACGAGGAAATCTATTTATCATCGACAATAGATTTATCGAAACATAAGCTAACATCGAAGATCTTAAATGAGTAAATTGTGGTGACTCGCCATTAAGATAGCTCACAATGGTACCTAGTTTTGTTCCATCTGATAAATAAGCATTACATCGGTTCATAAATGTATTTTTCTCCGTTGTATCAGTGGTTATAAAATCTAGTTCAGCGTCGTCCATAATCAATATTGTACAATGCCGTTTATAATCGTATGAACCACCTTGAGTGAACGTACCGATTATCTTTCTACCAAGATCTTTTGCAAGTTTTTCATCATGCTTGTTCCTGCATTTACTTATTTTAATGACATGATCTTCATCAATATCAGGGAATTCTTTCCTGGCATCATCGATATTAAATCTGTCCGGTTCTGGTAACCAAACTTGCTTCTGTGAACTATACGATATAATCGCTTCAGTTACTCTCAACGATATTAAAAATCCAGCATCAAGCATATATCGCAATAGTACTATCGGAACCCAACATTTTCTGAAAAATGTCTTCCGAACCAAATATAAGTAATCGCATGGAGATCTTCTCTAAACTTGAATGATTCTACGTGAGCAAATCCTGTTAAGTCAAAATCTGGTAAGGATCCGTTTATTGCAACCCTGGTCATGTCGTGTGTAGGATGTCCGAATCTCTTAAAATATTTAGAACATCCTCCATATCCAAGAAAACTCCCAGGATAACATGCTACCATATCAACCGAGATAACATCACTATAATCGTATTTGGTGTTCCATAATCCACCGTGCCCATATTCTATACAACTTTTCTTGACATCTTCAAGAAATTCCGATCGTGTCGTTTTCCATGAATTTTTCTCCTGAGCGAAATGAGCAGCGACTGACGGAACAGTAAAACAGTTATTCAGTAATTGTCTAACTATGACATCATCAGAGGTATATTTCAGTGCAAGATGTTCCATTTCCTCATGGAGAGATTCTGTACGATAAATATCACCGTTAGGTCGTACAAATTGATCGTAATGATCATATTCCGAACTCTGAAATAACCAAACAGAAACAGGATCGGTTTTACTAATATTTTTAATAAAATCAAAGATATCACAGTCATAAAAGTTAACCGTTCTATCTCGTGGAAATATTGTTACTGCAGCAGTCAATGCGTGCGCGTTATGATCAATAATATCTATCGGAGCTCCATTTTTTTATATATTTCGGTTTGTACAAAATCTCTCCGGTTAATGTTTTTAATGCTATTGGAAATCTTAATTTCTTCTCTAGCTCAGCAACGTCGCTGATAGACGCTCCGGTATCTTTAACCGACTCTGCCCATGCATTTATTTTTTTACGTCTTAAATCCGTTAAACCATTACCACGTATCGCGTTTGTAAAGTGTTCTGTAACTCGCTCAGCTACGCAGTTTATCCTTGACAAAGTCAAGGATGACAATCTCATCGGTTTGAGATCCCCAACATCAGGTTTATTATTCAGCGGAATATTCCATAGACAACCGCAGTTACAGGGTACGATCGCTCATAATACGGTTTATCTATACCAGTTAGTATTCCTAGTTTGGATTTATTACTCAAGAAGATATTATTTCCTGACTGCACGCGGACGGGATGGCGCTTGTCACGAATAATCCAAATATCTTCTTCTGTATTTATAATAAATTTTATTAAAATAAAATATTTTTGATTATCAAGGTGGTTAATGATTACTCTTCCTCGTTTGTCATTCATCGTATTAGAAACATTTCCAACTCTGAATGTTGACCATGTATGAACCGCACCATCGGTACGAAATTCCTTCTTGGCCTCACGGATACATTTAGTTATATCCACATTCGTTAAAGCTAGATCTTGCATCGAAATACTAAGTTTATACTCGGGTAGTCTGTCAAGATCGAATCTGGTTGCGTAGGGTTCAATTGCGGATAATTCTTCCATATTATAATTAGGGCAAAATATATATTTAATTGAACATTAATCTTTTGTATATGATTCAACCAAATCACTGCAACTGGTTAAAAATCGGTTATACGTCTCCGTGTAACAGATCATGTGTGAATGAATACTGCAGCTATCATATGTAATGCGTCAGAAACGGGAGTCTAGGACCAAAACCGTGTATGGTGTGTAGTGCTGGAGTGCGAGGAAAGACTCAATTGTGCGCGCAATGCGGTGGTAAAAAATACAGAGAGTTGAAACAATATTACGATAAAAAATATAACACTGACTCTCCTATAAAGACCGAAGAAGATTATCTCGCTAGATTTTCAAAACAATGATTTAAACAAATAAATATTATATATAAATGGAGCAAAATGAGTTTGTGTCACATCCAATCATTACCAATTATGAAGCGTCACGCGATGGTATCATCAGAAATTGCAGACTGAAAAAACCAGTCGGTAGTGTTACCAATACTGGTTATCTTAGATTTACTACTAATGGCAAGAAAAATTATTTATCACACATTTTTACCTACGAGTGTTATTTTGGACTTATCAAAGATGGATATGTAATTGATCACATCAACGGCAATAAACTTGACAACTCACTTGGAAATCTACGAATTACTACACAGAGTCAAAATTGTAAATCCGGAAACACAGGAAGGTGTAAATTATACGGAAAGAGAACTATTAAATCCGTAAATACAGAGACTGGGGAAGAAATTGTGTTTAGATCAATTAATTCTGCTAGTAAATACTTTGACATAGTACCACAATCGGTACAATACGTGGCAGAAAATATACAGAAATCTGCCTTTTCCAAAAGATTTGCACAAAAAATAAGATTTCAATACGTTTAGTCTACCGTATTTTTAATGTTACCAAATGATTAAGCGCTCCGTCAAGCATAATGACAAATATCGTAGTTGTCCGCTTATACTAGATGCGAGTTAATGTCAAAAGCTATCCTGATTGTCTATACTTTGTAAAAACATTTCAGTGAATTTGGATCTCAAGTACTGCAAATAAAAATAATTTTATATAATTTTTTTTTTATTTCGTTGATTTTGTTCTGAAAACCGCGTTTTTTGTTCGAAAATCTTGTTTTTTGCATGAAAAATGACCACAAATCAGTGAAAATCAGTCAGATTTTGACAAATTCTGAGGGTGAAAACCCCAGGAAGGTTAACGGGAATTAACATTAGGTTTTAAATTTATCGATGAAAAACTGTTTTTTTTCCGGATTTTTATCGTAATTCGCTACCAAAAATCTACATAATACAAGCAAAAGAACTGGAAAAAACCAGTATTTGATCGATAAATCAAAAACCTAATGTTAATTTCCGTTAACCTTTCTGGGGTTTTGACCCAACGAAAACTAGCAAACTCAACGAAAAACTTTGAACAACAAGCACGGGCAATATTGTACTTGATATCTACTGAAACATAATGGTTGGTTCTTTGATATAAAATATACTTGTCAATATGTGTAGGTTGCATTATACTAGGCAGAATATGTTAGTTTTCCCAAGGATTTTGTTTAGCTATTATCACAGTCAATCATTATCGCTGTCATTTTCACTCGTATTTTCACTCGTATTTTCACAATGCTCTCTTAAATGTCTTATACGAAAGTTCATAATCTTTCTCTGTTCGTATTCATGAGATAATTCTAGCTTGATTTTGTAAATAACGTTTGTGAGAGGCACAAACAACTTTACCTGATCATCAGTGACAGTTGCCAGTGACTTTAACATTCCTTGTTGGATAATTTTCATAAATTTATAATCAGCAGATAGCGTGAATCTGTTCTCGTTCTTTCGTTGTTGTAATGAGTCAAAATCACATAGAATATTTTCAGTATTAAGATTGTCAGATACATTGATACCGTTATGTTGTAATTTTTTAATCGCAGAAACAATGACATTGATATTTTCAAAATTCATTATATATATATTTATATATTTAAAATAAAAAAATATTAGCCCCATGACTTTTGTTTTGTCAGGGAGCTGTTTTTGTGTGATATATGGTTATGAAATATATACAGATGGTTTATGATTTTGATACATATATTATATGGTTATGATGTTGATTTTTGCAGACGGCACATTTATGATTATATACAATGAAGATAATGATATACAATGATACAATGAAGGTGATTATGATATATACAATGAAGATAATGGTTATATACAATGAAGGTGATTATGATATATACAATGAAGATAATGGTTATATACAATGAAGATAATGGTTATATACAATGAAGGTGATTATGATATATACAATGAAGATAATGGTTATATACAATGAAGGTGATTATGATATATACAATGAAGATAATGGTTATATACAATGAAGGTGATTATGATATATACAATGAAGATAATGATTATATACAATGAAGATAATGGTTATATACAATGAAGATAGTGGTTATATACAATGAAGGTGATTATGATATATACAATGAAGATGATGGCCTTTTCTCTACTTGTGAATAGAAACTAGCACACCCACCCCAAATATCAAATCCGTAGGGGTGCAAAACTGACACCTACTACGTGTTGACACGTGGGTAGGTATACTAATTTCTATTCACAAATAGACTAGGGCTCGGCCAAGGCCCCCAATAGATTATAAATCTTGGCCTAAAATCGCCTCCCGCAGACAATTTGCCTTTCTCGGGTTTCGAACCATGGGCGCCAGGACGAGAGTTTCTACGCGCTATCAATTGAGCTATCGGACCTTGTTATAAATATATACTGAAAAAGTTAATATGTGTTTACCAAAAGCACAATAGCCTATTTCCTAAAAAACTACAGTTTTCTTAACAAAAACCACAGTTTTCTGTGTAAAATGGAATTTTATATTTCTAGTTTCCAAAAAATATATATAATTCTGCATTAACACTGAGTCTATGCGTAAGCCGTTACCAAGGAGATTGATTTAGTCATAGCGTATTTTTAAAATAACTTTACGCAGTAATCGACCACATGGAATAATCAATAAGAGCTGATTATGCAGCCACAGCCTTCTAGACAATAGATTTCGATTGCCTGTGTGCACTATGAGAAATCTTGTGCGAGGATTTTATGTAAACAAAGAATACAGTATTATTATTTTGTCAGTTACTGGTTGCCATAATATATAGGGAAAGTTACCGGTTAGCATTGAATGAGACCGCAGGTAAGGTTATATATATTTACAAGTATATACTATGCTGTATTGTATCAGGTATCGTAGACAAGCACTATGCATCCGGATATTTTTTTTTGTTATGATAATGCTCTATGAGCGTACATACAGATTTATATTTAGTTCTTCATTTCTTGTGTCCAGAATGCGATTGTTTTGGTCTGTAAGTTTAAAGTGTATCCTTGATAATAACGGATTATGAACTCGCAGGTACACGGGGTTAATTGGCTCTGATACAATTAACCAACCTAGTGGGGCTAATGGACTAAAACTGTATAATATGTACCCTTGCTGGGCCTGGTTTGACTTAGAAAGATCTACCTGATAGCTACCTTCAATAACATCGCATACCAGATTGACTGCAATTGTTGTTGTTATATTTACAATGCCTGGCGATATATGACGTCCGGCACCAAAAGGGTTGTTATTATGTTTTAGTACAGCCGGTGGTGGGGCTATTTTTCTCCACGATTCAATTACTCCCGGATAATATTCTTCAATAAGATCAGTTAATGATTTCTTCATTTCAGCGTTATTTAAATCTGGTATAATGAGTGTTTGTAAATCTTTTTCTGTTATTTTATAATGATCAAGAAATAATTGCTTAAATGTTGGACTTGTGTAAGGATTTCCATCGAGTTTAGTCGCAATGTTTATAATACTTCGATTGGCGATGTATAAATCGAGTAACATCCCATTTAAATGTTTTATTGACTCGATTATTTGCTGCTTTACGTTATCATCATAATGTTGTGATAATGAAATAAGTAAATTTCTTAAATCAATAAACTTTTTATCGTATTCAGGCTTAAGAAGATCTAAAAATTCTTTAACAAATTCTTCATCAACAATATCTCGATTCCGCGCCCCTGGCGTCCTGATAACATTAAATACTGATCTAATTATCTTGGGAATTCTTTTACCGTCAAAATCGATAAAGTAATGATCATGGTTTTTTGGGTCTGATCCAAAAAATATATATCTCCATGGATATTTATTTCGATATTCTGGGTCTTTAATGAATTTTTCTTCACTCGTTTTAAATTCATTTTTAGTTGGTTCTGAAACTCCATTATAAACCGGTGCGACTTCAGGCCATCCTAACACGGATCTAATCGAACTTTGATAAATATCTACGATGTAATCAGGAGAATTTATTTCAATTACCGCTGATAGTGTTGGCTCGTAAGCAGTGATCGCTATTTTGGATTCTTCCCCTGTGATAGATTTAATTCTGCGTTGGAACTCATCATTAATCTGGTCTATTTGATAACTGCCCGTTGAAATTCCAACAACTTGCCAATCAGGTGTTCCATCCGGTTTATTCTTATTCGCAAATACCAGTGAATTATTTGCTGATTGTCCACCAAACGGTTTTGACCTGATATTTGGCCAACTATGATAAACTCGAAGCTGCGCTAATGCAATTTCCTTTGCTGGAATTGCGGTCGGAAAATTAACGCTAAATTCAGGATTGGTTGAACTTAATGATATCATAGTAGTTTTTGACGGTGTTGTATTAGCTACGATCTGCTGAAGTAATTCTAACGATGACATTATTTAAAATACTCCGTATTGAATAGAGCGGAAATTCAACCCTCCACTTTATCATTAGAATCCACTTTGAATGCCTCATGATAAGTTTCCATTATCGTTGTGAACTCCTCATCGGATATTTTACCACCGCTGAGGTACGCCGAAAGATACGATGATAGTTTAGAATAAGATGCTGTTGCTGTGTACAATTTCATTATGTACTCGTTTAGTTTATCATTTGTACACGTAGATATTTTCTTAGCGATAATACTGAAAATACCTGCGCATGTTGTTGCCGTGGAAACTATAATTGTTACAACTGCAGGCGCTGTCATCGTTATTGTTGATAGTAATAATCTGGCTCCAGCAATAACAGCAGAAACCGAGTATACCATTATATCAATAACAACCATACGTCGCCGATATTTTTTTACCTTTATCGTGTAATCGTCGATGATATTTTTTAGTTTGGTTTGACACTCACATACTTGAGCGTATCTGTGACGTTGAACGTCGATAAATGACTCTTGATTCATTATATTTATCTAGATAACTAATTGAGGAGTTTCACATACAAATTCCAAGCACCACCAGTATAGTGCTCTGGTTAATTTTTTATCAGATGCTTCCAGCAGAAATGTTTCTTCCGCATCTTTATTTATTATAACGGATACAACTCCAGAAAAAGTATCGATTGAATAACGCCATGGAAATGTAGTAAATATACTGAATTTTGCACTACTAAATACGGACAGTCTGTATACACCAGTAATTTCTGCGGTGTGTTTGAGATTATTATCTTGCAGTGTCCATACTCTAATCCTGATGCTACTGTGTATACTACGTTGGAGATCTGCTTGTGAGGAATTTTAATAAGATTTGTTTTTTCAACGATATCAGGAATTCCACTAACAATATCGTTGATTTTCGTGTTAATGTCGGTAAGTTTTATGTCAACGACTGGTGGAGTTCCAAAAAATTCGTTAATAGATCTGTTTACATTTCTACGAAAATTTAGAAATGTTTGTACATGATTAATATAATCAGTTCTAAATGCAGCAATTCCATCATTAATTGTCGTTAACGAAGTCGTTATTGGAATTTCCTTATCGTCGACGTATTTCTTCGTTGCAGCGTCAAAATCTGTTTCTGGTGTTCTGAGATTATTAATACCATTATTATTCATGTCGAGAAATGCACGCATTATACCACCGCGCACTGACACGTACTTGGATTCTTGATCATCGACGTATTTTTTTGTTGCTGCGTCTGTATCCGAGGTTGGATCTCCAAGATATGTAATTTTTCTTCCTGACATAATAATGTCACCGGTAAATACATCACCAGTTTTCTTAACATAGTCGTTAACCGATTTACCGGAATCCTGTATTTTACCTTGATCAGTAAAAGTAACGATATTATTAACAACCGCGTTGGGAATTCGTACAAGTACATCTGGTAGTTGTATGTTACTCGTTTTTAATCGTCCTTGTTTGTCCTGAAAAACGACGACTTCATTTTGATCCACACTTGTGATATTTAATAAATCATCGATTTCATTTCTGAGCTGATCAAGAGTTGCATATTTAGATAAATCGACCTTCTTCTGATCTTTGCGAGTAGATCTTCCATAAATATCTACCATTATATTTACTGATATCTGTTTAAGTGTTATGACGTAGTGTAGTGAACGCGTGCACGACTTTATGAGGTGGCGCTGTTGATTTTGATACAGCATCAAGCACAGCGAGGGTTTCACGACCGCATATTGGGGGATCAGTTAATTTTTGTGTTGGTAGCGTTGAATACCAGATTGGAATATCGCCGGTAACGTACTCTAAAAATTCTTTTGGTGGTGCTAGTCCATACGAATCGAAATAAATAATTCCACGTGGATCAATTGCATATCCGACCCAGTGCGTTCCTGGGCCAGAGTTTTTATCGAGATTAATGATACCGTTTTCAATATTTTTGGTTTTTTTGGCAATTGATCGCGCATAAAAACACCTCTGAAGTTTTTTATTTTTAATTTTTTAGCAGCATTAAGTAAATCAAAATTGGACATAGGCGATATTAGTAAACTGTCCCGGGAAGTCTTAGACCCTTTCTGTACCACGAAGGCGGGGTTCCTGGTAATCTTAGACCCTTTCCGTACCACGAAGGCGGGGTCCCAGGAAGTCTTAGACCTTTTCCCTTTTTTTGATTCCTTGTCCGGTTGCTTTCTTTAATGCCATTCCAGCAGCAGTTTCAACAGCACCTAATGCAGCTGCTTTTGCAACAGCTTGGGCTGCAGCAGCTATTAATGCTGGTATAGCTGCAAGAAGTGGAAATATACCACCCGTCTTAGCAATATCTTTGATGGCGCCCGCAGAAAGATTAAGTTTTATACCTTTATTTGATTTTTTGGCTTCACTGAAGTTTCTGAACTGACGCTCGGTCAACGATAATTTATTTGCACCGCTCATCTGTTCTCGCTTTAGCGATATTTTTATTCCACATTTATTTTTTGATGCTGATTGTAGCTTTTTAATCTGACCAGAAGTCAGACTCACACTAACGTGATGATATGACATTTATAATATTATGAACGATCTAATTACATGTTTTCTACTGGAGCATCAATAACTCTCATTCGTCCACCAACACCTTCAAGTAATATCGATTTATCGCTGAGTATAACAGCAATTGCTCTGTAACCGCCAGGAGTAACTAGTGGACCGAGTATTCTTGCTGGTGACCGTGCTACACGAGCTCGAAAATGTATATCAACGACAGATTGTCTGGTTAAATCTAAATGTTCCAGCGAAAAGTAATAAATCGGATACAGAGTTGTAAAATCTAACTGCGATATTTGTAAACCAGAGTCAATATTCTGATCACGTCCCATGAATGTCATTAATCGATGATATGCACGTGCTACATGATTATTTTCAAAATTCAGTGATATATCTTCAGCTGGTTCTTGATGCCCATTTGTTATTAAAGAAACTTCACTAACTCCAAGCGTGTCAAACACCATTGGATTTCGTGTTTGTGTGTTTTCTCGTGCATTCTCCTGAAATGCGATAAATATATGTCTTGGTGCAGATGCACCTTGCTGTGATGCTATATGCCATGTGAATAAACCAACAACTTCACTTGAAATAATGTCTGTGGTCATCGTCAACCATGATAACATCCATTTACCACCTTGTCTCATAAAACTAAGTAAACGTTCTTCTTCAGGTATTGTTGGAGTCATTACTGGCATCCACAGCGAAATTTTTGATAGTACTACTTTACCAGCATCACCAATATGACGCCAGATTGCATCATCGTCGGTGCTTTTTCTTACAAGTACAACTGTGTGTTTAGCTCCAAAAATAACCTTTCTGACATTTCTACAAAATCCAAAAATATGTGACAACGGAATCGCACATGAAAATCTTCTCCTATTATCGCTTAGCATCGCTCGACGTGCTGCAAATCCTAAGTTAAAATTTGCATTCATCGATAATACTGCAGGGGCATCAGCAGCTCCTCCTGCAGCTCTCACATCACCAATAGTTACGTTTCTACTTTCTGGATGATCAGAAGTATCCTTTGCAAACCTCATTGATGGACCAGCTGATCTTGAGTAATCGTCGCTATATCGTGCAAGACCCAATATCGTCGTGGCAATATCGACATTTTTCTGGATTGATTCAATTTCTCTCCCATCAATCATGTATGTGGCGCTTTTGAATAACGCCATAATACCATTATTAACAAAGCCGACACTAACATCAGCGGCGTATTCAGTATTATCTGTTTTTATAATTTCACCCTCTACTTCAATAAATGCTTCAGCGGGTAGGAAATACCTACTTGTATCCTGAACTTGTAGCTCAATTCGTCCAGGCTGATTTGGCTCTCGTGCGTCATAAGAATAATACTGATAATCGAGCACAGACTCATCTTTGAGAACTGGTGCATCCATGTTAAACGCGGGGTCAGATATACGCTTAAACATCTTTATTATTATCGTCTTCGTCTACACGTAGACCACTTCGGGAAGTGATACCACTTCCTGCTATCAGACTAGCGGTTATATTTTTTTCCTTTTCCGACATTGGTACATCAGCCAACTCCGCTAGTTTTTGATTAGCGGCTTGATTTATTATTTTACTTACACTTGCGGGCATTACTTCAGTGCTTTCCAATTTCACAGGTTGAGGTCGGACGGGTTGTGGTCTGCGTATTAATCGTGATAGTCTATCTTTGATTGCTGAGAATGCTTTGCTAGCAATATTACCAACAGCGCTTATACCTTTTTCACGAACAACATCAATAGCTTTCATTCCCAGCTGCTTTGCAATCGGTATTGCTTTTGGGGCTATTCTTCTAAACAGACCCTGAACAACATCACCTAATCCATCTCCCTAGGTCGTTTTGTATACTGGTAATCGAGAGTTTATTACCCTGACCATGGTAGGTCCACGTTGAGTACCATGCACGATCATTTTGTTATTAAATGACTTTATCACTAATTGTATCTAATCACTGTGGTAGTCATCGGCGATTTCATTAATGAGAGACCGATATACATTAATATCCATGATACCGCCTGTAAATAATCGTTTGCAAATATCAGCTGTTTCATTAATGATTTCTGATGAATATTACCAGCTCGTTTTCCTCCAATGAGAATTTCTAGTCGATCAACATCAGCAAGGACATTATTGGGACAATTAATAAGACCACTTCCTAAACCACTTCCAGTTGCACCGGGATCGTCTTGAAATTCTTCCTCAGTTTGTCGTGGTGATCTCAATTGTCTCATTGTTTCTCGTCGTTCTTGTTCTCGTTGTTGTAGCTCTTGTTGTAGTTGTTGTGCTCGTTGTGGTGATGGTGTTTTCGGTAATTCTGGATAATCACTTCGTGATTACTCAAATGTTTTTGGTGTTTTTCGTTTTGGAAGTTTTTGTTTTTTCTCCTCTCTTCTTGATTTGATTAAATAATTAATTTCCCCACTATAAACCTGATATAATGGATCACCATCTCTAGCTTGTTCAACATCCATACGTATGCGATATAAATATTTTCGCCATTGTTCACTGGTTTTAATATCTTTGGCGTGTTCAGGTTTCATTAATTTACCTCTTTGACTAAAACTATCCACAACAAATTCAGCTAATTGTTGTAGGTTGAGGCTATTAATTGTCTTAACAGTTTCTTCATTAAATTTTATTTATCAATTCAGCAGTACTTATTGCATGACTCTTTTGTTCAGGGGCTAGTGCTTCATCACCTTCTGCTTCATCACCTCAGGTTGATCTTCATCCTCAGGTATTTCCGGGACTGGCATCGCAGCAGCTATTTCGGCTGGAAGTTCACATAAAATTTCTTTTGTCTTTTTTGTTCTTCTTGCTATTTCTTCAGTTGCTTCAGCGGTTTTCTCTAACACAGGTTGAATACCTTTAGTGGTCTCAGTGATAGGTTTAAATAATTTTTTTGTATCCTCCTCAAATTCAACTTGAGATTCCTGACGCGATTGTAATTGTTGCTTAACAGAATCACGAACAGGCAGATATTTTTTAATTGCCTTCAGTCACTCTCGAGCTAATTTAGCTGAGTGTGGTTCTCCAATACTCATTATTGATAATATTTATACTTGCTGTTTAATTTATAGCAGCAGGAAGGGTGAACTACATACACGTAGTGACCAGCACGTGAAAAAATCATAAAAAATCTGGTCAATTAGAGAAGTTTTTACTGTTAAGGCAAAAACTTTTTTTTCAGCCTTCGTAGGAACCCTTAAATTTCAAAAATAAGGTCTCTGCAAAGTTGTAGGGTTCACCCTTCCTGCTGCTTTCCTTCATAAAATGATGATTGCAATTCAGTGTGTTTTGTTCACATGCGATAAACCACGGGGAAAGAATGCCTGTATTTGTCTGAATGAGGTTCATAACAACATCCTTACAAAGAGAACCAACAATAGAAAGAAGTTTGCAAACAATTTAACCCATCCAACGCATTAGGATTAATGATGCAAATGTTTCTGTGCCATTAAAATAACCTGCCCAAATTATTTAAATAAGTGAAAACAAGACTGCTAATTACTAATTAGGAAGAGCATACATAAGTAAATGGCTTACCTACCAGAAAATTGGAAATTATTTCCTCATCATGCTCATGTAATGTGTACTTTGTTTATGCCAGCTGTCATGGGTCCTGAGACTAAGTCTAATGGCAATTTTTACAATGGAGAAGAACATTAATAAAGCCTAACTCGACTCACTGAAAAAGAACACTTTCACCAGAAGAGGACTTCTCAGATAACGGGAAGGTACCTGATAACAAAAGACTTTGAGACGAGTGTGCCCCTTAACATTTTGATTGCGATAGGCTTGGCAGAATCACAAAAACTGATACAGAACCTTTCAACTTGAATGGCTCATGATTTTCCATGATAAAATCAGACTGGTGCTTGTTTGGACTAATAAATGTACTGCTTTTTTACATGACTGTGACCTTGGCCTCTTAGGAATCAGAGCAGTTGGTCTTAATTATTGAGTCTTTTGATTATTGTTCAAATTGTATCAATCAGAAATAATGCCCCTTTTCTTCTTGCAAAAGATGCACGAAGAAAGACATAAGAATTTATAATCAGTCTTATCAAGGTTGAATTCCTAAACGTTGTAGCCGATTAAAAGCTGGAAGTGCTCATATGAGACTGAGATGTTGTTTTCTTTTTTTTTCTCTACCAAAAACCTACTGAGAGGAAAACTTATGTCAAATAAAATTTTGTGAGTCAAGGAATGATTATCAGCTGTTCGCGCAGCCTCTTCCAATTTTCCGCCTCTTTCACACCAAGACATGAGTTCGATAATCAAAGTAGAGAATGATAAGGGGTGATTCGAATCGTTCAACCAGACCCGTCTTGTTTCTGAGGGATATAAGTCGATCGGTGCAATTTATTGTTACCGATACGTGTCGCATGTTACTATCTTTTATTAATCCCCAAAGCTAGACCGTAAAATCCATCAGTTTATTTGCGCATAAATGATACATTTAACATATCTATAATTTGCACTAGGGTTGGTTGAATATATTGATGTCAAAGAGTGAAATGCGTGCCGGCCTTTTTTTAATACATTTTTGAGCTAATGTTATGGCCTGGCAGTTTTAATATTTTAGTGCAAAAGTGACATTCTGTTATACATATATAATAACTACTTACCCTACCACAAATCGGCCACTTTAAAGGATTTTGGTAAGCTTCATTTTGATCATTATAATCGTATGTATTGGCCCTTACAAGATGTTAGCATGGCTAGGTCACGCAAGTGGTCTGGGCGAACAAAACAAAAGAATAGTCAAATTTACACATGTCTGCTGTGTCTAACGGTGCACAATAACACGGAGTTATAAAAACTATAAATACATGGAGCGTATATATTGTCTACACTTATCGAAAATATAGATTGTAACGAGTCCCCAAATTTGTGCTAAAACAAGCTCAGTAAATTTCCAAACATAATCATAAATTCATGACAGTCGACATTGAAAAAACATTTTCCTTTTATAATACAAACAAGACAATTAAGTTCACTTATCTATCCCTCGAAATGAATTAATTTAATAGTATAATAACCCATGCAAGTCTCAAGATGAATAGCTACATGCACAAACTTAGTCATCCATGACTGAAAACTTAACTTCTTCTACCATCATTACTATTACTATTATGACTACGACGACGACGAGACTTCCTACCATAAATACTAGTGGTGGTGATAATATCACAAAACTACTACTACTACTACTACTACTACTACTACTACCACTACTACTACTACTACTACTACTAGTAATAATAATAAGAAGAATAAGAAGAAGAAACAAAAAGCCGACTATGCTGTTAACACGACGATACGAATAATGATAACAGAGTTCAGATGTAAGTAAAAGAGGTATTACATATGCTACCGATACGATATATTCTTCCAGTGTGATGTTCGATATCATTCTTTCTGCCTAAATTACCCGTGGGATAGCTGTGACCATATCAGCATGATGGTGGGAGAGATGCTTGGGTCAAGCATCAGGCAGGTTCAGCTGAAACATCCAAACTGGTCAAGGGAACAACAGCTGCAAGGTAGTTCACTTTTAAATAAAATACTTAAATACAAATGCATATATGTTATCCCGATCAATAGATTTAGTTACGTACATTTGGAACAGAGTATATTTGTTGATATATCTGCAGTTTGAAGACCAGAAACACTTAAGCGATTTTCCTTCGTCTTTCGTCCGTCTCGCTTCCCTTTATTGATATTGCCGACAGTATTATGCTACTTGGAAACAACATGGCAAACAGTTTTATTCTGTGTTAAAGTTCATTTAATGTGAAAATAATACCCCTCAGACATTTTCAGATGGCAGCTTTGGTAGCCACCTTTAAAATCTTGTCCTTCTGAACGGATTTGACATTACGTTTTATTTAGTCCCTTCTCCCGATATGAAGATGGTCTTAATGAAATTCATGCCAAATCGAACCTAGAAAATGACAACCATTGCAGCCGTCTTCAAAATGTTTCTAGCGATTCTCAACCAGAACAGACTGTCATATTAATATGGGGCTTTGTTTAGGCACTCATAATATGTTGTTGCAGATATTGAAAATATACCCTCTCTCAACTCCTGCATCTATGTCACCTGGAAATTCTTGTTTTTGCCACTATTTATGAACTGATGTCCCATTGCCATGTTATTATTTTACTAAAACACTTCTTACAATATTTGTTTCGACCTAAACGACAATTATACTGGTGTAGTATATAACATTGATGCCGGCAACATTCATAACTTTTTCTCGACTTATCGGAAACATGACCATACTGACTTGGAGCTGGAAAGTGCAAACACTTCTTCCAGTTGAGATGATGCTGTTCTAGTTAGAAATGCAGTAGTGATGGCATTCTTGGAAATTCTGTTAGTGCTACACTTCTCTTGATACGGTTGTGTATACCCGTCTTCATTAAAATATGTGTTGCAATATGAGTAAGAACTAAATGCAAATGTTGACATTGAGATCTCCAACGTAGCGGTTATGGTGGCGATATTTGTTGCTGCTCAATTTGGAAGGATCGTTACGTTAACTTTTGTCTTTTCTCAAAATACGTATTGTATTTCAATGATGGCCGTACGAGAAAACTGACGAATTTATCATATCCAACTGTTTTGTACAAAGACAATACAATTCGTCATATAATTTCATGCTGTTTGTTTTACTTTGCAAGCAGAACGTCACGCACACATACAAGCAGGCATACATTAGTGGCAAACTGGGGTTTGACTGCACATACAACCTTTCTGTACAGCAACCAACAATAGTCCGGCAGTTCCCAAAGCGGATCCCTCTTTTGGTGACTATTATCGGTCGTAGCGGTGGACAGCCGGCCACTGCCCACCAAGACCCAATTAGAGATGCGGGGTGCATATGTTTTGCCACAGTAGATAATGAGGGTGTACAATATGTATATATGGAGGTTATATATTAGCATGGAGCAGTGGAAAGTTTAATTTTTGAGTCCGACCATGCCGACTATTTCCGGCCGCTTTCAAGATCTTACTCGTCTAGATGAATCTTTGCATAGGCGAAACAATTGTGCTCTCGGCCTGCACCTGTCGCTGTAGAGGTATAAGGTCACTACGCATATGACTGACGTATAGCGCGATCCATAATTTGACACATCGGAATAAGAGTTTATAAACATTGTTACTGCTTAATGGTCTTAAACTAAGTAACAGAAAGAAGTAAAAAAAAACAAGTTTTGCAAAACTTAAATAATTTAATTCTTTAAGTTTTACAGTGAAAATGTAAGAGGAACGTTCATTATTATGACTTAGATCCAAAATAATATTAAAATGTTCTGCACAAATCCAATCGAATTAAGTGTTCCAAATATATTCCAGATTCTTGAATATTCTGATATACCATCTGTCTTGATATATCGCATTGGTATTGTCCAGAACTCCTTTCAATAGATTCACAATAATCGCAGAATGACATTCGTCTCCAAGATTAAAGAGCGCTTAATAATGCCAATGAGCAATTCAAACAAATGATTTCCTCTCATAATATATGTAAATGCTACACATTAAACACATCTGCAAACTGATATTAAAGTCATGACACAGGAAATAAGAATCATAGGATTAATCTCTCTATTTTATATACACGGTATGGTTGCACAACGACTCATAAATCACAATAGACATTTATGACAATTTCCCACGAGGTAACATAACCCAGCCGACAGTTCCATCCAAAGGGAAATTACAACAAACTTGTCAATTGGTGTATTACAAACATTAATTATAAAGTTGTAAACAACTATCTGTAGCTCATATGCAATCTACAGGGACGTGACAAAAATAAAAGGCACAAAATAGATATACATAACAAACACGTAGATGTGCTGAAAGATCCATACGAAAAGTGACATTATAGGCAAGCAAGTACATATGAAAGTTGTCCCATGACAAGCGGCTGGTAAGTGGCTCCACAACTAATGGATATATCCTGGACCTCAATTAGGATCAGCTCAGGCTTCGTCCTTGCCAAATGTTTGATGATATCTGCGCGAGTCCCGGCCCGAAGTTGCGGGGAGCACATTTTTCTCGGCATCGCTGAAAGCTGTTAAAAATGCGCAGTTCTGGTGGCTGCACGTATTTCATTCTTGAAGGTCGTGTAATCATTCACCTCAGCCAGACTAGGTCTGGGATGGAGTTCTACTTGACTTCAGCCGAGATCCGAGGGTAATCATGTTTTTGCACCTGGACGCAGAGATGTCTGGACCCCGGTAGGAGCCGCTCTCGAGCGATTTTTATTCCAAATGGATCTCTAGAGGGGCAAGCACACTAACGCCCGCTATTCCAACGCATATAGCAGCAGTGCTTCATGCCACCACCACACTATCGACACTGTTGAGTGGTGGTCGACAATATTGCAAAGCAAGTGCCGCTGCTATATCTCTGCTCACAGCTGAGCTTCCAAATCACCAATCGCTGTGCGGGCTTTTTTGGGGATTCAGAAGAGTGAGATACATCGCAAGTGAGACATATCGCAAGCGAGGCTTAGCTTGCACGTTCAAGTCATCAAGGTTATCGCATTGATAAGCGAATCTAACATTGTTACGGTCTGCATAATTTTGATATCAGAGACGTAACCAGTGGACAAGGAGATGAGGGTTTACATATAAACAGTATTGCCGGCCGCCATTACCTTTGCATAAGCCAAACAACTGAACACATCTCAGGTGAGGTCCATCGTGCCCGATGAAAGGTAAAGATCAAACTCATTACATCATTATTTCTCACAGACTTTCCCATGAAAATGTCATAAGGCAGGCTCAACCCCTTTTACCCTCCGCACACAAGGAGACGTAAGGCCCTACTCGATGAACGTATGGCTTAGTTGCCACATTTTGGTGGTGGACAGCTTCCACCAAACCCACGATTCTAGGTGCGTTCATGTTCAGGGGGTCCCACATTGTATAGCCAATTTTGGCCACCCTAGAAAGAGCCCATTTGTTGGCATAGTTATGCACATCGCCTACAATATTTCTTATTGTCAAGAGGAATTCATTATTTTAGCGATCAACATTTTTGCTGTGTCTCGAGGATTGTGAGGATATGCCTTGGCCATGTGTTTTGGCGTTCATATTCAGGGAGCCCACCAATGCAGAGTCCAAATCAATAACTAGGCAGGAAGCTCACATAATCAGCAGAGGCTTTTGTCTCGTCATCTTAGGGTTGACTGGACCCGCAACGTCCTTGAACCTATTTTAAATCATGCCCACGTTACTAGCCATATATTTTCGAACCGAAACCAGCTTTCTCAAGGTACACCTTATAATATCCTGCTCCAAGGTATCCAAGGCAACATGCACGGAATGAGGCACAACATTAGG
>JAECUM010059706.1:0-12765 GCA_016617855.1 Megalonaias nervosa
TATATATATATATATATACTGCGATTGATTACTTCAACTAATTAAATGCAATCCTGTATAATTCAAATGAACAGGGAATTAAAATGGCATGTAGCCATACAACAAAGATGTCCCTTTAGTGTTAGGACCTTTAGTGTTTTAAAGTGTTTTTATCATTTTCTTCTGTGGTAATTACTCTGAGTGGGGAGGGGAAGAATATGAACTATATTTGATTTTCTACCAACAGGAAAAGGTGTCGCTGATATTGTGTGAGGTAATGTTCTAACATCTACTGTTTTTAAACTTTTCTCAATAGAAATAACACATACAGTGAAAGTTAATCACATCTATCAATAATTTGCCAGTTTATATAAAAAAGACTGTGATCTGCCATCACTTAATTCACCTGCAGGTTGGGGTCTACGTTGTTTGTTGTACTGGTCACTCCTAACAATCTGCGTAAACCCAGATCTACTGGCGCATTATGCCACGGTAGATCTAGGTCTGTGTAGTTTGCTATTGGACTCAATTCATAATCTACTATAAATGGCAATATGTACTGCGGTTATTATATTTATTCCATAGAAAATGTTCGTGTAAACGAGGTATAGAACACGGTCCAGTTAATTTTGATAATATGAGGTATTATTGGCGTATTATAGCGTATACGATTTAGCAATAAGATAGGAATCATGCGTGACTTATGAATTGGGGACTTTGTTGTGGTACATGCGATCAAGTACCGATATAGAATTGCGTATTGATTAATGATAAAAGTGTGAAGCAAAATAAATCTCCATAAAATGTGAAAATAGAGTTTTGCGAAAGTGTGGTCCTCAAGTCAAACTTACACAATGTATTCGACTGTTTTCTCCGCTTGTTTTTAATGATAACTTATAAATTAACTGGTTTCAGACCTCTGGCTTGTTACTGTATATCACGCAATGTTCTGTTTTTGACAGAATATAGTGAAGGTTTTGTTTATGTTTTTGTTGGCCCAAAGGGCACTGTTCAGGCAGTCGATCTGGGTTGGTCTAGGCGGGTATCGAAGTCGCGACACTTATGTTATCAATATAGTGAGGTGCTTTTTCAAATGTTTACTAATGTTGCAATATAACTTCAGTTTTCGTAATATAAACTGATAAATTCACAAAATAAAAATAATTAATTTGATTTTCTTTAGTTTCCGCATTGTCCTTTGATAATTTTTGCTTGATGAACACCGTACAATTGGTCTCTTTAAACAGTTGGATATGTGATCTTTTTTAATGTTTCTGTTGTAAAATCGAAAATGTTAACATATATACATATTTCATGAATTATTCCTCCAAAATCAGTTTATTCATCTTTAATCTATCATTTTAATAATTTTAGCCGGTATATTCCTTACTGCTTATGTAGAAACAGATTAATTACACCTTTCTAACATCTAATGACCCCTAATCTAATGTGCAATTGAGACATGAACATGAAAATGAGTATAATCAATACATTGTTTTTAATGCATCACTTGATTGATTTGATCTGTTGAAATGCTCGAAAGTCACTTTTAACTGAAGACAATTATAAAGTGAAAATACTATTCAAGAACAAAAAATACAGAAAAGGTTTAATTATATTAAGGAATAAAGACAAATATACCTTGTGCCGTGTTGGAACTGTAGTCCAGACTGATTAAGACTAGCTAGTAAATGCCATTCAAAGTACAGATTGGTATTCTCTTACTTGTAAGAAAGTAAAATATTTGCAGATTTATACCTATAATTATTGAAACTTAATGAAGTCCAGGACCAGACCGGGGGGGGGGGGCAGGGTGTCTGATTCCCCCAGGCTAAAAAAAGTACACGCACACAAACGTACAGTCATGTAATGTGTCGAATTTGGAGCAAGTATTGAACCTCAAAATCGAATACATTGTACATTAAAATTTTATTACAGTCAAGACAGCAAGGTTTTATGTGAAGGGTCACTGCGACCTTTTTTCCATGTCAGTTGTTAAATTTGAGAGGCCATCATCTACGGCTAATTTAGAATTGATCGCAACGCTGTCCTGGGAAAGTAAACATTAAAGTTTCCGACCATAACCGCTTAATGGGAACGCCATGTTGAATAGTCATTTAAACAAAGGGAGTTGGTATGCGTCGAATTTCGCAGAGTCTAGGCTGTCAAAATCTGACGAAAAAAATAATTATCTTGGGAAAAATTAGGAACCGCTGATTACGATTGGTCAGTTTAACTTAAGGCGTACACCTTGGAAGTAATGTTGAATTTAAAGTAACGACTTTGGGCGAATTTCCTCAGTCCAAGATTTTCCTGCAAGAGGACAAGACTCGTCTGAATCCGGGGGAAAACTGAAGAGTAGTTCTTTCCTCGTTAAGACAAGTAAGGGGACCAGGTGGCTGTCTTGTAAGCAAAGGCAGGCCTTTAGTGCGGACGCACATTTTCTTGAAAAGAACAGCATTATGGTACGCAGTTTTAATTTTTCATGCAATTTTCTATTTTGTTTGTCTTGTTTTATGCAAATGTGTTTGATATGACTAGGATCCATAACATGCATCGTTTATTCGATTTCATGGTAATCTGTTGATATGCTTGAGTTGTTTATGCAATTTATTTCTTTAATTTTATAGTTGCTAGTTCATTGATATAATTGACTGACTGCATGCGATCCAAATTTTCAGATGTGTAGGATTTCATAGGGTTATATGAATTAATTTCCGTTGTCTGTTAGAACGATACTGGTTATCGTGAGTTAACGATAATTGCATATTTATATCTGATTTTGTATTGCTTCAAGAATCTTGTAAGTTAGGGATTGCTGTGAGCTAGAAGTTAGTGAATCTTATGCAATAATAATCGAGCATGTATCTTATTGAGTGGAACTGACTAGTTTGGGTGTCTAAGGAGTCATGTGGTAGGGTATGCATTGAGATACGGGTATGTTTATATACACCGCTCACATGATAATTTGTGGTCAGTCGCTGTGAAGCGAGGGTGATGATCTATCGAATTAGGGCAGATTTAGATGTATATTACAGGGGTCGTTTGTAACTCTAGATAACGATTGTACCTTACTCAAAATACAGTCTTCATCTGTAAGGACCATTAATCGTTAAGGTCACCTTATGTCAGAATTTATGCAGTGTTTGAATAGCTAGTTTATGCTTTCTGAGTAACGAGTGAGAGAATTTTATATACGTATAGAAGGTGATACATGTACAGACTTAGTGGTAATCTTGTCATTCAGGGAAACGGCTCTCTGGAACAGTCTGGGACAGTCCGAAAGACAGAACTCCGGATAAGACATGAAGCGGTTAGGATAGAAGGATCAAGGAAGATCAAACGTATACACGTGAAGGTGGGAAGGCGTGGGATACACGGAGACGAAGGCGGGAAGCGATGCTAGGTGATGCAAATCAGGCGTGGACATTGTGCTGGTTTCACCACTCTCGTTATCACGATGAAATGAATCAATAATAGAACACTGCTATTGAAATTATATAAACGTAAATTTGTTTCAATTGAAGCTGATACTATGTTATTGATTAAATTATTATTCTCTTGTCTAAAGGGGACTTGTATTGTTTCTTCTCAATAGTTATGCTCATTGTTCTCTGTTGATGTTCTATCTATCCACTCAGACCGGGCAATAAAATCGAGAGAGGTCATCCTCTAGATAGCGACAGCCAAATCTAATTAACCACCCCTCTTTACCAAGAGGGAACATCGTTACAAGTCACTTGTCACTTGAAATTTGACCATCGTTTTATTCTTGCGCACGCTTATTGGGTATAATGCACACTTTGAGTAAATAGACACAAAGAGTTTTCCTTTGGTAACCTTTTGAGCAAAGTCAGGGCCCTTTTGAAATTTTGGAACCCCGTCCACAACACTTGACCTGATCCGGCCCTGAGATCTCTCTGTGAAATTCTTGGCTTCGTGAGATTGTCTACAGTGATGAACTTTAAACTTCATTTCATGCCAATCGATAGCATGGTAAGGAGAATAGAAACGTTGGTTGAGGAAGAATGAGCGAAAATGTTGAGAAGTTGTTCAAGCTTTCCCTGACATTGCCTATGTCCTTGTCTGTTTTTGTGTCCTGATCTCCGACCGAAAACATGTCACCTCCATTCTCTTTATTCTTTACCCATAAACGCAAGATTTCTGTCTCAACAGAAGCTTTATCGCATGTCCAGCTAAATCAACAAAAACACCAAAATAACGTCAACATATATGTAGCATATATCTCTTCAAAATGATACTGTGAGTCTGAAGATAAAACCATCATCAGCTATCTAATTATTATTTTTTTTTTATTGTTGTCGCTGTTTCCTGTTCCTATATTTTGTATGAATCTGAATCTATTCAGCTATTGTTATCATAGCCACGTCGACTGGAGAGTGTCTAGGTAACAAGTTTGAATAATAGCTCCATCGAATTCCGCTTCCAAAGCGCTTGAATGCAACAATTTTCTAGCATTATGCAGAAGGACAATGAAAAAGAAATTTGTCCCAAATGAAAACGGTGTCGATCTGACATCCAATAAAACCATGATGGCAGACATCTCGAAAGTCTTGCTATCACTACTCCTATTAGAAGGAATGTCACATGGACATTTTATAATTGTTTAATTGCTGAGTTTGAACTTTCCTGCAGCAGAAACACAAGCAGCTTTAATTCTTCCAAGTTTTGTTATAGAAATATTCAAGCAATTTCACCAAATCACATTGCTACAACGTTATATAAGAACGGTATCATTACTTTAAAACAATATTGCTGCAACGTTTTTGAAACATTGAATTAACAGCTGGGTTGTTTGTTTACAAACATTCTGGAATGCAGTAGCCCCAAGAATTTTAAATAAGTTTACAGAAACATGCGAAGATTTATAGAAGAGAGACACGAGTGTTTTTTCCTATTTCTTAATGCAGATACAACGATTTGCATAAAGGTCCGCACACATGCAATGTGCTGAATGCAAATTAAAATTTAAATACATATCAGTGGCAAAAATGCCTCATTATATAGATGTATTTTCCTTCATACTCTTATATTTGGTGGTTATCATCCCAAGTTCTATTAAACAATACTATGCAAGGTTCAAATGATGACTTAGATTGCTTTCAATGCAGAAAGAAATAGTTTGTCAAATTGTCTGTCATATTTTCCAAATCAGTTTTGATTTTCTCCAGTTCCTTTTCAAAGGTCTTCTTCATTCATTCACTTGTTCTAGACTGAAATTAAAGGTTAAAGTCACATATGATAATTAGTATTGAAGGATGGTCAATGGTGTAACTTTGTGGATCAGTCAGTTGAGACTGACAAGAAGCTATGTATTAAGTATATCTATATTTCTGTAACTCCTTGTACATGACTATTTAATTTCTGTGATTTGTTTTTATCTTTGTAAATTATACCGAATATCTCTAGTTAGATTGTGCCTACGTGACCTGAGTCTGTTAAAAGCGTAAAATTACATAGGATCTATAAAAAGATGCTACTATGTGTTGACAATTACTAATAATAAGACTTAATGACACCTTTGGATTAATTTCTTATGGGCTGATGGGGTTTTGAACTGTTCACAGGTCGGGTGATTTGGTGACCTCGTGTTTGAGGCTGTAAGTCGCCACTGTCGAATTATCAGACATGATGAGGACTGTTTTGCCTAAGTGTTGATCTTCCCAGAAGTAAAAGGCCTTGATAACAGCCTTCGATGTGTAGAGGCCGCTCAAACGTGCTGCCAACTGTAGTGAAGTCCGGAAAAAGGTGGGCTCGCCAAATGTGCGTACCGGCGTCGACTCAAGCTGATATTTCCGCTTGGAATTTCTCACGCGGAATTCTCTTGGACAGCCAACCTAGTGTGCGTCAGGGCAGCGAGGAGGATCGAATATCTCGCGTGATCCGGATAGGTTGATTGAGGAGATGTGAGTAGGGGCGCCAATGAACCAGCTGTAAGGGGTGCATAAAAAGCGTCTAAGCGGGATGATGTCAGTCGCCGTAATGAATAAACGGAGGAGACGCAAGAACTCCCTAGCTGAAATCCTAGGTTTATCGGAAACAGACTCGACCAGTTATATTATTTTGTTGACGCGGACGAGAGAGAGCCTCACAAGATTCCGGTTGGTGAAAAGCTCCGTACAAAGATGGACAAAGTTCTGGGATGGAAAAAGATCTGACTTTTCCCATTTCACGAGGAAACCCAGATGAACCAGAAGAGAAGCAGGATCAAATTTATTATGTATTTCTGAAGGATGTCGTCTCGGTAAGCGAAGCGAAGGTATTTGCGCGAAGCAGGTGAATGGGGATGTGAAAGTATCTGTCGGTCAGGTCGAAACTGACAGCATACTCGCACCGTCGGATGGAGAGGAGGATCGACCTCGCGATCTCCATCTTGAACTTTGTAGGAAAAATAAATCAATTGAGGTGCCTCAATATCGATTATAGACCTGAGTTTGCCATTCGTTTTTCGAATCAAGAACAGCCTTGTGTAAAACACCGGTGATTGTGGTTTTCACGCAATCTCCGCCGTCTGCTTGGAGAGGAGCGACCGAATCTAATGTTCAAGTAAGGAATCCCTCTCCCGACCTGCCGCAACTTCCATGAAGTTTGGGGAGAAATGGAGGGGAGAGGGTTGACAAAACAAAACCCGAAACCCTTCCGAAATTTCCTGGGAAGAGGAAGATCCAGTAATCTCGAAAACGCAGGAGACAGACGCCCACTGGTAGGCTGTTTATGGGCGGTGGGGGAAGAATGAAATGTTTACAGTTGGGAGGCCTGAAGGTGGAGAAAGTCTGTTTCTTTCCGCCTGTGTACGAACGCCTCCTAGTAGACTGTTGCCTGCTGATACTGGCTTAGAACCGGTACTGGGGTGCATCATGCTGTAGGATACCCCTGTCTCTGGGCCACTAAGCATCCCTTCGCATGGGCGAAGGCTGAGGAGTTGAAATGCCCGTGCGGGGGGTAGCGGTAAATTGGAAGAGTAGCTCCTCAGCTGTCTTCCTCCGAGTATCTTCAATTCGTCTTCCAGGTTTGAGTGGAGACCCAAAAGGGGTCGTCCGTAAAGCAAGCGTAAAGTGCAGTTTAAGTGGAGCCGACCGGAGACACGTATCACGACGGATAAGATCAAGATTGGACGAAACCGTTAAAGCACTAGTGATAGTAACGTGAGCTGCTCGATTAAGTACACGAGCGATCCTAGGCGTCAACTCCCACGCGTGGCTAACGTCGGATTGTTCGGCGAGTGGAAAGATTGCCAATGAGGACAAGTATAACATGGAGGATATCGCCACTATGTTCCGAACCAGCTATGTTGTCACGTCCAGTGACATGGAACACATTCTTATCTACTTTGTAAAACAAAGGAGCCGACATGTGAACGGCTGGCATATTCTTATCAAACGCCGGAAGGTCGGTACTGAAGGCATTGGGGTGCGTCCGATACCAGCGCTAGGTGTAATTCGCTGAAACTTAGCTTTCCGAAAAGAACGCCTTTGAGTTGCCGGAGTCGCCAAATCTAACCGAAAGACGGTCGTTAATCTCCTTAATCTTTGTCGGTCAGTTGCCTCATTAGGGGAGAAGCCGAAAAGACGGCATCTCCTACTTTTCTGCAACATCCACCGACGCCTTTGACTTTGTAATCTTGTGAGGTGGGATCGGGTGTGGGGCACTCCTAAGTGGCCATCACTCTATAAATTTCTTCAATGGCAGCTTGAAAGTTGAATTCGGTCCCCTCCATATTTGGGTCGGAGTAAGACGGGTTTGTCGGTGACTCATCACACTCACTTTGTGCCGGGTCCTCAAACAATCTCGGCATAACACGTGCCGAGTGGCTTTGACGACTCTGTTCGGTCGCATTTATCCAAGACACGAGCTCTCTCTTGAGGATAATCCGTGAGTAATCTAATATCCGGCATCGGCAAAACTACTGGCACTGTTAGTACTGTCGACACTGCCGGCCTTCCCAGTACTTCCGGTTGGTGAAAACGGTGTGAGGTCAACCCGGTGACTTGCTATATATATATATATATATATATATATATATATATATATATATGGCGGCCCAGTCAGCACATGTGCCGGTCTCTCCAAATCCGCGAGTGAAGAAGCAGATTTCTCATCGAGATCGCAGGTGAAGTGAGAATATGTCGCCTGCTGCCCAGCTAGTACGAAGGATCTCTCACCAAGATCCCGTAAACATTGTATAGTTGGCCCATTCCGGCCAAGCGGTCTCCATGCTGGGGTGGCTGGACTGCCGGTGATATCGGGGCGGCTGCCGGTGTCGGCTGGACGTCTGGTGTCGGTGCATCAGTATTATTATTATTATTTGAGTCCAGATGATCTGTCGTTAATCCAATGCAACCGGAATTACCGGCTCGAAGGCCGTGCTCTGACATGTGGGAAGGCTTACCACATCTGCTAGCCTATAATTGGGGTAATATTCCATTAAAGTATCCGTAGGAGCAAACGATGGGAAGACAGGGATGATTTGCTCATATTGATGGAGTTGTGAAGTCGTTTGCTGTTCCAAGTGACGCATCTTATCCAGCGACGGGTATTCCCCTCCTTTATCCTCTCCGTCTCTAGCTGTATATGTTGGTTCCGTGCGACGAACCTTCGAGTGTATGTGTGTGTGTGTGGGGGGGGGATTCCACCGTCCCCCACAAGGATTACCACGGAGGCTGATTTGGGGTGGAGGCAAAGGATGTCAGAGATATCCTGCCCTCACCTCTACCGTCTCTCTTTCCATTTTGCCACTTTCTTAAGCACCGCAGTCCACGTGTTTTCCTACCAAACATGGATATTTTGCATCTTGATTGAAACGTGCATTTTGTATATATCATGCAGGGATTATGGTTGTCCTCCCTGGCATTAAGTCTCTTGCTTTTCAGGGACTTAGACATGGCCCTGAAACGACACAAGAGAAAGAACAAATTAATGCGGAAATTGTAACGGATTGAAATTACTAAACTCTAGAAGACACTGTCTTAACGGACATGCTAAAGATGTAACGTTATTTAAGGCCCTAATGAGCTTAATGTAAATTAACCATCAGATTATCAAAACCTGAGTGTAGCAGAAATAATATGATAATAAATAACAAGCGAATAGTAATGTGTGAAATTACTACAACGCTAAAGCTAAACAAATCAAAATTGAAAGCGTCGTGGCGCTTTTCTTAATACTAAGGCGCTATGAACTTAATATTAGTTAACCACAAGCTATGAAAACAGCGTGAAAATTAATAATATTACCTTACATATCAGGCGACATTAAACTATATGATGTTAAAGCCGCTCCGCAACGAACGGCGGGAACGAAAATGGTCCAATTCACGTTCAACACAGAATGACCTCATGTAGGTCAACGACAGATTGGTGTGACGAGGTCTTACACACGAAGTCCTTATAAGTAACAAATCAGTCAAATTTTGGCTGAATTTTTAAACATAATATACATCCTGCAGATATATATATATATATATATATATATATATATATATATATATATATATATATATATATATATATATATATATATATATATATATATATATATAAATCCACTGAATAAATCCAAAACAATTGATGGCAGGCCTCTAGATAAGTAGAGAAAGGCTGGATTGTTGGAGGCTATAGCACTTCGTGTTCACTGCACGACAGCGACGCTAAAAAGTGGCAACAACTGGTGGTATCAAGGGGAGGTAATGGGCAAGAGTTACTGCCTTTGTCAATCCAAACATAGACAGGATAAAACGAGTTTCTTCTTTTGTTGGGCTGGATTCGCGAGGTAGTAGACTAATATTCCTAACATAATGTGATTGGGGAACGTATTTGAAGAAGAAATCAGTAAGGTCCATTAATTATCATATTAAAGCATGCTCGTCACAATTCGATACATTTTAATTATATATATTATAACAATATCAAAATTAATTAAAATACTTTACATACTAATAATGTCAAAAAAATATAATAACTTGTGTTAATAGGATTTTTTCTTCAAGAATTCCTGTTTTTGCTATAATTTAAAAACTGAATAAATAAACTATTTGATTGTAAATCGTCAAAGAAAATTTACCAAGGTTTACGTGTAAATACACGTTGACGCTAGTATGTATGCACGTATGTTTGTACTTATGTATGTATGACTGACTGACTGACTGACTGACTGACTTTCTTTATTTCCTCTTCATAAGAGATTTCATTCAGTTATTTTTCATTATTACACTATAAAGATAGGAACATAGCTTGACATTAATGGATTCGCAACACATTAAATCTGTAGCATATATCTACAAAAGCCGAGAAACACAATGTCTAAACACATGAGTTAGAGAGCTCACTGCAAGCGAAAAATATAAGCAACGGAGATTAAGAGAGGGAAGGAAAAAAATAATTCGAATTATTACATTTGACTGGAACGATTTAGAAGGATTATCACATTGGCTCTCACTTGGAACACTTGTGAATATTTTTATGATTGGAATGAAATGGGTTCATTTCCCTAATATACTGAACGAGCATAATGTCAGATATCGTTTTCAAGTTCAGTTGCTCTTCTGTACATTGTGACTATTCCTTCAGCCACCACATACATGAATGCCTGCCATGAATGATATCCATGGAACCAAAGATGTCCACTCTCTTGCCCAAAAGGATACGAAGTAATGAGTCATTGTATTGACAAAAACAGCCAGTGTGAATCTAGTATGTCTATTGCATCTATTATGCTTTCAAACATAGTGTTACGTTCATCATTTAGGGCTTGGCAGTATAGTAACATATGCTTGGCACAGTCTGAGGTCAATCTTTTGCATAGTTTACAGTTATATTCATTCTCTGTTGAAATTGAACACATTGTTAAATAGGCAATGTTAGCGAAAGACCAAGTTTTATCAGGAAAACATTTACTTAGCTTCCAGACAGCAAGTGGTTGAAGATTAGCATGGACACTTGCATAGTGTAAAAGTTCAGGCCTCATTTCAAGTTTAGTTCTCCACGATGATTCTTCGTAGCAGTGAATTGCCGTTTCAATACTCCTCCTCCGGACTGGTTTCGGGACAGAATATAGGGTGTTCACGTATAGGTTGAAGAAACCGCCAAGCTGGTATTTCAAAAGAATAAGATATATATCTTTAACGAAGCCAATGCTCTCGCTCTCGTGTATCAGGAAGTCAAAAATTCTTCTGTTGAATATAATTTTCCATGCTAGTGAACCGTTGGCTCTACAGATTTTATTGAAGAAACCTAATTTAATTTTATCTACATATCCCTCTACTGACCACAGTCCAAGACTGCTAATTGTTGTCTCTGTAGAAGATCGTTGATCAAGACCTATAATTCTTCTTGCCGTTTTTCTTTGACATACTTATAGATCATATACCTGTGACTGGCTCAAGTTTGACCATAATTCGCATCCATATGTCATAGCAGGTAGTACTATTTTTGACCATATTTTAGCACTATTAAATGTGCTGGTTTTTGTCATGCTTTTCACTGCTTTCAAAGAACCAAGTCTGTCCATGGCACCATTTTCAAACTCTATTTCATTTTCGTTGGGCATGGGCTATTTTGAAAAGTAAACTTGCGTTTTACAAGTGCAATTTGTATGAGAACGTTAAGAGAACTCGTCTAAATTGTACACAGGTGAAGCCTCAAAGCAATTTTCTTTATTCTTTCCTTATATATACCTAAGGTAATAAGTGTATCTATTACTTAATTTATTCTTATTTGCCAGATGCTCATGTTAGGAAATTTAGTCGGACTTGACGTTGTACTAATCCAGTTATGCGGGAAGAGATATTAAGCAAGCAAGCATATTACACGTTAGGACGGGACATGGCAGGGGAAGGGTATTCAATTGCGCCTGTCCGTCCATGCTTGCATGTATTGTTAACCCTCTGGTGGATAAATAATCAAGTGGATAAATAATCAAGATTTATAGATGAAGCTATGCCGTCTACGCACTTTCAATGCAATTTGCCTGCACTAATATCATTCGATTAAATTTTCTGTATGTATGTATGTATGTATGTATGTATGTATGTATGTATGCATGCATGTATGCATGTATGTATATATGTCGTTAACTGTACACTGGGACTGATGTTTCAATTGCATGACGCCTTGTCTCCATCGTCATCATTATCATTTATTAAAGAATCTTTCAGCTTGATTGGGCAGCAGGCAAAATATATTTCGCCTTTTCCCACATTAATTTGTTTAACTAACTAAAATATTCTTTCCATATAGTGTATCCTTATTGAATTAACATCACGTGCCTGTCGTTGATATCATTCCTTGAAACACATGACTTTTTTATCAGTTTGATGAGGGATGAATTTCTCTTGCTGTTACAGTTTACCTAATTTCCATTTCATTATACTGCTGTGAGAGAAAGAAAGAGAGGAGGAATAGATAATAAACAAAAATCATATCATAGCTACAAAAGCATATCAATGTATTCAAATGAATCAAATATTAATATCGTATCAACTGAATGTATACTTTCTAGAAAGGTTTAAAAAATAAAACTAAATTACATTAATTAGTAGTTTATTGATTGGTTCAAATAAGCATGTGAAAATAAGTACACAATGACCAAAACGTCTATCAAAGGAAGTGCAAGAAACAGGATAAACTATTATTTCACAATCCTATCAACTCCTTCACCTACATATTTATTGAAATTAATAAAGATTTACTATACTTTCCATTGAAAATACATCATGGTAGGATGTAAGTAGGTAAACATGCTGTGTAAATGTTTAGAAGATGAATACAT
>JAECUM010059708.1:0-18990 GCA_016617855.1 Megalonaias nervosa
AAGCCTCTACAGCAGAGACAATATTCATTTAAGTAGAAAAGGAACCTCTCAGCTACTAAGAAATATTAACAAGTATGCCCCCATTTTCAGGCAATATAATCAAGAGTACTGTCTCTACTGTGTAGAGATTGGGTGTGTTACACAGGTATGCCATCATGGAAAACAGACTGAGTGCTTCAGATCCATAAGTTTGGACACAAACAAAGACTCTGTGAATCAATGTACAGTAAAACCTGTTATGAGAGACCACCCCTTCTGCCAACAAAATGTGGTCTCTCAAGACAGGTTTTACTGTACATTGATTCACAGAGTCTTTGTTTGTGTCCAAACTTATGGCATCTGAAGCACTCAATCACTTTCAGTTACAATAATTATTTTTTGCAGCCTTAAAATTTGTCTCTTTTTAGTTGGAGGTTTGTCCATTGTTATTAAGGTTCTAGGTGTTAAAATTATTAGTGCTCAGTTGTAATATCGAACGTAAAGACAGTTTTGACTGGGCTGTGGGAAAATATGAAAAATCTATACATGTGCATTGCCATTGCATATCTAACAATTAATAAAACAAAAAGAAACAATTATCTCATCCAGAAACAGAACCATTTACTCTGAGACAAAAGCTTTGTGATTGGGATATAATCACTTAACATTGGAGGGATAAACAACAAACATCACAAGTCTTGAACACTATCAATCAAATCCCACAAATGATTCTCTCTTGCTGGTTTAATGGACAATGACCTTATTCACCCCTGGCAATATGGATTAACTCTAAAGACAAACAATATACGCGACCACTACATCAACTTTGGCACCACAGTGGCAATTCGTGACATGTACATTAGCCTGGTTTATGGACTTTAGCATCTATCACCGGTAGCAACAATCCTTTTTTTTTTAATATTCCTTTTATGCTTGTTTTTGATCAGAACAATCGTTACTAATCAAGCGGTCGTTGTAACAATTGATTACATATAGATCAGTGGTGTCTGTCTGTTCTCATGATACGGTCGTTTACAGGGATGCTGGGTCCTGCAATAAGGCTGGGAAGCAGGCTAAGTGCGGGGATAATTAGTCTGGTTCCCTTTGAATGCTCTTGCATTGCTCACCCCTATATGAATAGCAGAGAAAAAGGCAGGGAGCATACGAAGCAGGGAACCAGACTAGGAAATAATCTACATATACTTTAGTCTGGTTTATGACAGAAACTACAAAACACTATAAGCATAGCTAAAATATTCAGACATTGGTAGCCAGCCTATCTTTTTGTAATCTTTTGTTTTTATTTAGAACGGTATGAGCGGTCGTTCTTAGAGGGATTAAATAAAGGTCTGTGAAGTTTATCCTCGATTTTGTGATGCAGTCGTTCATAGCAGTGTCGAAATGCATATTTTATGAAGACATGGTGGTCGCTGGTTGCATTCAGCAGGTGGTTGCTCATAACAGAGCGTTTATATAATAAAATCAATCCGTGCATTATGACAGGTGGTCACTCATAGCAGAGGTCGCTCATGGCAGTTTTTACTGTGTTATGCATACTAGGAAGCTGGCAAAGAGGAGAATGCCAGTGCTTCATTTATAACAAATCTGAATGAACCTAGTAAGACTATTGACTCTAACTATTCAATGGACACTATGGTAAATGTAAAAGTTAACATATTTTCAGGGTTTGAATGTGACTTTGCAGATGCTAATATATATCAACATTTAAATACAGAAATAGGATGTCAGAATGATAGAAGTAGCATGGGTATAATCTCAGTGAGTGCCCCATTGCATGATGACATACATATAATTGATACGAAACTAAATACAAAAGGTTTTAACATAGGTCACTTAAATGTACAAGGTATAGTGGGAAAAATAGACCACATTAAGTTAATGTTGTCTTCCAAGGAAAATAATATACATGTTTTTGGACTCACTGACACAAAATTAAATGCTAACCACAGTGATAATCTATTTCACTGTCAAGGTTACAATAAAACATTACACAGGGACAGAGAGATAGCAGGGGCAGGTCTTGTTGTATACATTAGGGAAGATGTAAATGCAGAAAGGTGACCTGACTTGGAGTTACATGAAATTGAGAGTATTTAGGTGGAAATTTCTCAAAATAATGCAAAATCATCCCTGGTTGGGTTCATTTATAGGCCACTTTCTGCCAAAACAATTTGGAATGAAATCTTTGTTAAACAAGTGGAAAATGTTCTTGTACAAGAGAAAGAAACATATATACTTGGCGATGTAAATAAGGACCTACTCAATACTCAAATTAGGAACAATTGGATGAAATTTATTGAATCATTAGGCTTAGCCCACCTGTTAAATGAGCCCACAAGGGTAACAGAAATATCAAGCACTCTTATTGATCACATTTATACCAACCTACCAGACAGTGTGGCTTATGTTAATGTACTAAATGTTGGTCTTAGTGACCACTATCCTACTTTTTTGACAAGAAAAGTTAAATGCAAGAGAAATAGGAAAAATACACACAAAACTATTACTTACAAATCGTTCAAAAATTTTAATGAAGAACAATTTCTTGAGGATCTATATAAAGTTCCATGGAATATAATCCAAAATTTTGATGACATAGATGAAGCTCTGAGGGTGTGGACTGACTTATTTATGGATGTAGCCTCTAATCATGCACCACTGAAAGTACATCAAGTAAAAAATGAAATCCAACCTAATTGGGTTACTACTGAAATCCTAGATGCTATGAAAACACGAGACCAATTCAAGGCTATGGGAAACTATGCACAATATAAAGTATGGAGAAATAAAATGACAGCTATCATTAAAAAAGCTATAAAATAAATTATTATCAGTCAATGCTTGAAAACAAAAAGAGCAACACAAACTCCATTTGGAAAGTCTTTAATGAACTCACTGGGGGAACACACAAAGATCAGACAAATAAAATTCACTCACTTCTGGTAAATGACACCATAGTTACTGATGACGCTGACATTGCAAATGTTTTCAATGATTTTTTCACCAACATTACCACAAAGCTAAAAGAACCAGTAATAGAAAACAACTTTAACGAACTGTAAAAGTTCTGCAGCAGCAAAATCCCTAAGAGGTGTGTTTCTCTATCCCACCAGTATCAAAAAACTTGGTGAAAAATTGTTTCAGTGAACTTGATACCAAGAAAGCTACAGGACTTAATCAGATTGGTCAATGACACATGAAAACTTCTGCCTCGGCTATTTCTGATAGTATAACATTCATAATCAATGTAAGTATTGCAACCTCATCTGTCCCCAAAATATGGAAAACTGCAAAAGTAATTCCTATTCACAAATCTGGTTCTAAGGATGTTGCTGATAACTACTGACCAATCTCAGTACTACCCAACTTGTCAAACTTAACTAAAAAACATGTTCATGACTCGTTCATGTCATATTTAACCAAACACTTGCTGTTAAACCTAATCAATCAGGCTTTAGACAAAAACATTCATGTGAGACTGCCTTGATCTCCCTAATTGATAAATGGCTTCAAGCACTTCATCAAGGTAAAATAATAGGATCTGTATTTGTAGATTTGAGGAAACCTTTTGACACAGTGGATTGTGAAATCCTTTTGAATAAACTAAAAGTTTACCAATGTGATGAAAGCACAATTAGATGGTTTACATCATACTTGCGTGAGAGAATGCAACATGTTTAAATAATGTTCTGTCTGAACCTGGAACAGTTAGATATGGAGTACCACAAGGCTCAATTCTAGGTCCATTATTGTTTATACTGTTCATTAATGACCTACCACTTCACTAAGAGACTCTATATCATCTACAGATCTCTATGCTTATGACACAACATTGTCAGACATCCAAAACACAAAGCATGAACTGGAAATTTCTTTACAGGATGCCCTAAACAAACTGGTGCACATGTAATGGCATGGTGGAAAATACTGGGAAAACTAAAATATTACTTATATCAACATGGCAGAAAAGAACAAATCTTGATAGCGATGAACTATATCTGACATGGAAGGGTAAAAATTTGCAAATGGTCTGTCATGATAGACTACTTGATGTTTTGGTGGATAATAACCTATCATGGACTGAACATATCAAACATACCAGTAAAAATGTTCATTCAAGTTTATGGCTTCTCAGTAGGATAAGACATTTTCTCCCTGAAAGGCACAGAAAACTATTTTATAACAGTTACATACAACCCTATTTGGACTTCTGTAATACAGTAAGGTGTAATTCAAATGATAAAAACATAGCAAAGCTAGCACATCTTCAGAAAAGAGCTTTTGAGCTAATAACAATCCAAAAAGAAAGCAAGGAAAATTTAGCTGGTAAGTTAAAAGTATTACTTATTAAAGACCAAATCCGGTTGAGAAAAGCCAAATTAATGTACAGGATATCCAATAATAGTTCTCCTGAATATTTACAATCACTATTCCATTTATTCCATTATAGGCTACCTGGTAATGCTCCCCACCTGCGATACATGTCTACCAAACAGTATAAAATTCCCAAACCAACTAAGGAATTATTGAATAAAGTTTCCAGTACTCTGGAACTTTGCTCTGGAAGAGTATTCCAGTTGAGATTAGAAATGCCAACTCTATTTCCTTACAAACCCAATATATCCAGTGGCTTTAGAGATGCAATTAAAATAAATAAATTTCCTTTGTATGAGGGCCTTAAGGTAGATTAGTTCTTAGCTAATTGTGTTACCCTCTTTAAATAAAGTCATTATTATTATTATTATTATTATTATTATTATTATGTTATACATGTCATATATATGTCACACAGGTCATACATGTCATATGTATCTTATACAGGTCATGTCATATGTATGTCATATGGGTCATACACATGTCATACAGGTCATGTCATATGTATGTCACACAGGTCATACATGTCATGTCACATAACAGGTCATGTCATATATATGTCACACAGGTCATACATGTCATATATGTCATATGGGTCATACATATCATATGTATGTCATACAGGTGATATGTGTCATGTATGTCACACAGGTCATACATATGTACTTGCACTAAGGCCATTAAGTTTACAGAAACACTGGAAATGTTTACACAACTGCTGATACATGAAACAATTCTGTTCGAACATGAATAATCCACTTGCATGCCAGAACTGCCACTTTGTACCAGATATGAGTTCTTTTCATTACGGATATTGATAGGAAAAGTAAAGTCATGTTAATTAAGTTAAAAAAGTATTTTCCACAATAAATCAGAGTACTTCATTAAATATTATTTGTTTGTTTACCTAAGCTTACACTCAAACTTTAGCATCTGTAGTTATAATTAATACAAATGGACATTGATGTCTTTGGGTAAATAGTATACACAGCAATAACATGCTTTAATAATACTTTTGTAATCCATGCTAGCGAAAAAGTTGTCAGTTGCACTCTAGTGAATGTATTTTCAAATAATGACTTCTGTTTTGCAAGATACTATCATTTAGTTGACCTGGATATAATTCAGTCTTGGTTATTTTGCACCTAACACCATATTATGTATGAACAGCAGATGTCTTCAAGCAAGCAATTGGTCCATTACCTCCCTCTTGCTTGTGATTTTGTTGGATCCAGTTTTCAGTTGGATAACATATTCAAACCTTGGAGTACAACCAAACATGATTTGTTTCTCAGTGTTCATGTCAGTGAACAGTGTGTCATGTGTTAACAGACATAAGTGATACATGCTACAGTATGGATGCCTACACTACATATATGGAGTTCATGGATATATTTTATTCTTTAATGCTCATGATAAAATAAAGAATAAATGATAACAATACAGGGTTAGTTTCTTTTTTTAATATCAAAAAAGCGTTTTGTTTATCTGTTTTATTGCAATGTGCATTGGGGAGGGCACAAATTCAACACAAATTTATTTTGTTTCTTAAGTCTTGGGACATGACCAAGGTGAAAAAGTTTCACCATAAATTCTGGGACAGGAAAAAAATTATTATTTTATCATGTCCCAGTATATATGGTAAATATGGTACATTTACACCAAACGTTACAAAATGTGCATTGGATGGCTAAACTATTAAAAAAATGATAAGCTAACCATAATATTGCCTCATTGACAGAATGCAGAAATGTGCAAATTCTGTCACATAAATTAACACCAATTACAGACATTTTCTTAATTTTCTCTTTCAGTATTCATGAGCAGTTTGTATATATGGAAGTCCGTTAGCATTAATGCCTGTGTAAAAATATCACCCATGGCATAATGGTTTTCCCCATCGTTATAGTCAGCTGCTTGGCTCTGATATTTCTATTTTGAATACTGTAATTGACAGGTTTGTTGTATCCCTAGCATCATAGTCTGGTGGCCATAAAGTTTTACCCTTTTTCATCCATTTTGTTCATATATAGAGATCTCTGTATATCAGGTTGAGCTTTGTGGTAAGGACAGGCACCATGGTAGAACATTTGTGTGCCATTAACACAATTCTAGATTTGAATATGATGATTAAGTGATGCAGTTAGCTCATTGTAATGCATTGCTACAAGAAACTACAAGAAATTTTGCCATGTAAGTTAGCTGCATAAATTAATGGTCGTGTTTTTCTCTCTAAAGTCCCATCCATCCTTCAGTGCAATAGAGGCACTGTCAGCCTTCCTGCAATTTGTTCCCATGGAAGATGAAATTTTGGATTTCTTCAAACCTGTAGCTACAGAGATCTTGAAAAAGCTGAGAGGAAAGCCGTGTGTTCCCACACAGCCAAATAGTAGAGGTAATTTAATCATATTCTTCTCCGTTTCTTCAACTTTGTTGGTTCACCTCAATTTTGTTTTTACTTGATTTCATCCCTTCATGCCTCTGGCATCGTATCCTTTCTCTTTTACCAGATAGTTTGTATTTCTAATATTGGTAGCAAGCTATATGGTTTCACTACATTTTATAAGTGTTTATATAGCCACTAACCTTTCTGTTATATGTTATGGAAGGTAGCTTCAATTTAGGTAAAAGATTGGACCATATAGTCTTTATCTCCCTTGGATATTCTGCTTATGGTACTACATGAACGATAGTAGAAAATGGTATTAAAAGAAACAGGGCTGTTCAAATCCCATAGCCTGATGTCCTGGACTGTTCATGTTCAAATTCTGACAAGTAAAATTTTTGAATGTACTAGTATGGGACAAGTGCCTTTTTTCCTATATCAAAATATGTCAGACAGTGCTAATTTTTGTACTTTATCTACCTTTATCTGGCCCTTCGTGCCTTCCAGACATTTAGAATGCTTCGGTTTAACCTATGTTCATTTATTCAGTCACATTCTCTGATACTAAATAAATGGTCATTGATAACTGACTCGTGTGTATGAGTTCTGTTACTACTTGACTACATATTGGGCTAAGTGACCAAATTATTGGCCAATCAAAACAAATCTGGTATGATTAATTTGCAGTGTTTTAAATGACCTTGTGTTTACTCAACACTGACACATGGAAGCCAATTTCCCATTGATTTCAATCCACCAAGATTACTGCAATTAAATTTTTAAATTACTGATATAAATATCCATTTTCTTCATGAATTTAATAAATGACAGTAATGAATCTTAATTTGTCTAGTTTGGATACAATGAGTTTACTGCATTAATTTTGCAAAAATGTTCGTAAAGAAAATTCAGAGAAGGAAAATTGATGTAAAAGTAGAGGGATAAAACATAAGGTTGCCACTCTGTCTGAGGTAACTATTTCTCCAAAGAGACATGAGCCAGGCTCTGGCTGCAGAAAATATCAAATGTGACACAACTAAAAGTCAAAAGAAATTTCAGTCACATTAAGCTGATAATTATCCATGGCTTGGATTTCTTGTTTTGCAGAAATTGCAAACAACATCCCAGACTGGCGTGGGTTGGATAGTGCATTTGTCAATGGAAATAACAAATTCAGGATTTAATCAATGACGTCTCATGACAGTTTTAAACCTCATCAAGCCAGTGCAGCACAGGACATGGATGACACTAGCCAGCATGTGCAGAAAATCCTGGAAATTGGAGTTGCTAACACTCCACTAGGAAAGGCCATTTTAAAATTAAACGAGAATGAAATGAAAAATAAAGTGAGAGCCTTGTGTAAAGTTTTCTTGATCTGTTTAAGGTCAACATTTTCATAAAAAGGTTCAACCCAGCGTAAAACTTGACCAAAAGAAAACTAAGTTAGGATTAATAACATGTAACAAATTTATCTATATAAACATTGGAACCACTCTTGCACAATACAATCATACCATACAGGTAGGGGCCCCAAGTGGCCAAGCGGTCTAAAGTACTTACCATTACAGATCACTGCCATCTCACCTCTGGCTGTGTGGGTTTGAGTCTTAGGCTCAGCCAATGTGGGCAGGTGAGAAAGCTTGCCAGTAGCTTCTCGTGGGTCAGTGGTTCTTTCCAGGGTTTCCCCTGGTTCTTCCTCCCCTATTTACACTGGCCGCCATGTATAGCCTATCTTATGCTGAAAAATGGCATAAAACCCTGTAACAACAACCACAACAACAACAACCATACAGGTATATTATTTACCAGTGTATGGGTACTAACATGTACCCAATACTGGAGAAGGGTATTTGAGATTTACAACAACCTGACTCCACAATTTACAAAAACATGTCATATTGGTGGATGGTAGGGTTCGTGATTTCCTTTACTTTACTTTCCTACACATAAATGTACTTTGTCTGCTTTGGGACTGTTACCCAGGATTGGAATTAGCACGTTTAGAAGTTAGTGTCTCAATAGATGGAGAAACATAAATTGGAATTTGTTTCCATACTGGATAAATTATAGTGATACTATTAATGCTATGGGTTGTTTACTCCAAATCAATAGTACCTAAAGCATTGCCATAGCCATGGTTTAGTATCTTTACTTTATTACAACTGTTATGTTGGTCTTCAGTGTCTGAAAATCATTTCTGATCTGTCGATGCAGACATTGTTATGTACAAATACAGTAGGAAAGGGAAACTTGATCAACCAATCAAAATGCTGAATGCATCCCACCTTGTGATGTAATTCCAGTCGCTCCACAGTTGAGAGTGTGGTACTGACATACATTACATATCAAATTGCAGCTGAATTTAAAAGAATTGAGCATGTTAATCATACAATCATGAAAGAGAGACGATGCTACTTAATAAAGTATGGATCAAATTAAATATATGTCATAATATCAAGACATGAAATGTTCATTTTGTTTCAAAACGTAACTCAAGTGTGACCTACTTCCATAGCATGACAGCCTTTGCTTACATGAGGGAGTCTTCATTCTTCTCTCCCACATGACACTTCGCGAGGGGAAAAACATATTTGCATGACTTTGTTAGGAAATCTGAGGACATAGAACTAAAAATTCATTACACTTTTCTAACACAGCCTATACCCTAGCCTGATATGGAAATCATTTTCTGATAATGAAAATGCTGTGTGCACTCCAAGAGAATAACAGTGGTAAACTTAGTGCTAATTATAACAAGAGACTTGGCACAAGAGACTTTGCTCTGTCAATCGATAAGTCTTGAGAGAAGTTAGGAAAAGGCTGAATTCCAGTAAATTCATTTCCTTTATTGTTGATTGAAGTACAGATGGTACTGTATCGGAGCAACAGATAGTGCCTAGAAGACATGCTGACATTAAGCCCTTTAAAGAAATAAATCCATTGTATGTTATTTCTTTTGATTTTTTGTTGGATTAAAATGAATACATCTCATCAGATCTGAGCCAGGTTTTATAAAAACAAATAAGCAACCGATGGGTGGTAAGTTCCCCACACCCAACAAATGGGAGACATAACATTTCATGGAATTCTTGTTTATATTAAGCAACCATCAGTAGAATTTTGATTAAGATGTGAAATTTGGTAATTTATTTGCTGCATAGGAACACAATAAAGTAATGCATGCATGAGGTTGCTTGTGACATTGAGTTATTTTAAGGGAGGAGATCATTATGGTTAATAAATGTGTACTGGATTGTGGTCATAACAAATTTTGACCTAAAAACTAATGTAATGTATTTAATCACCATGCAGATTACACTTGTTGTGGATTGTCACATGTGTTCAAACCTTTTTTATTGTGTCAGGACTGATTGTCAGGTTTACCTTAAAAGGATTTTGTCTTGCATTATTAAATGCTGTAAGGACACATAAAGGTGACAAGCTATGAGACAGTTTTAACTTGTAATTAGTGGAATTTAATACTGGCCATGTATAGGCCAATAAATTTTCACCATTTTCAAATCGCTAAATTAGCAAAATATATGGTAACCATAGAGCCAGTGTAGGCAATAAGACTCATAATGTCAAGGCTCAGTTTTCTCACCTTCTTTATACTTGGGTAAAACTGGACATTATTTTATGGAAGAAATCAATATAATCTGACTCAAAAAGTTAGGCAAATTTAGCTGTAAGAAAAATATTGTTGCAATTTCATGATTTCAGATTTTCAGTTACCCTTTATAAGAAAAATTAGTAAGTAAAAAAAAAAGAAAATCAAAAGGCATTACTGTATTGATAAACAGACAACAATTTGGTACAATGGTGATAGTCTCCATCTTTGCATCAGTGTTACATTTCTGCATTAGCAATTTTGGACATGTCATTTGTGAAGTCAGATTTGTCTCAAACAGCTACATATATGAACTGACAAAAGTGACTCAAAAGACAGGTGGCTACTTAATGTATGTCATTATTGATAATACATATAGTTGATAGAGCCTTGAAAAAAGGGACTCTTTAAGACAGGTAAATGCTTAATACAGATGACCTTTAATGCATGTTTGACTATATTTTCTGCTAATATTGAATCAGGTGTTATCAGCTGGAAGATCCCATCTCAGACAGTAAGGGTGAGGGACCCCCTGGTCCACAAGGTAATAACCCCCGAGTTGTTACAAAAACACCTCAGTCTGTACTATCTCCATGGCGATGTGGCATCCATGTTGAATCCAACCTTGACTCAGTGCCTGGGGATAGAGACACTGACAACAGAGCATCTGCTGCAATTGGGGAAGGCCACTATACAGGACTTAAATGGTGTCTGTGGTAAATATCTTTCAGTTTTGTCTCTCCTGCAAAGCTTAGGTGTAAGTTTGGGATTATTTTTCTGTTTTAGTTTTCATTGTCAGTGTTACATTTTTGCATTTAGCGCAGTTTCTATGACACTGTTGTATGGAGTAATGGAGCTTGATGGGTATATTCATCTTAGAGAGTGCTACTCAACATGAGTAAAAAGTAGGTTATGGTGACACCCTTTCATGTTTCACCAGTTATGTTATTTTTAACATTTACATTGGGATGCTAGATCACCATTTCATGTACAGTCCGTAAACATGATGTTTATTCACCTTGGAGTTATAAACATCATGGACAAAAAGTAGTCATGGTGATTTACTTTTTGTGCTTCAGTAATTACATTAGTTTTGTGTTTGATTAAGTTTCTCTGATACTTTATAAGTATAGTCATAAGAAGGTAAAATCCCAAAATTTACCAGGATTTTTTTATTTGGAAGGGTTATCTTCCTTAAATTTTGTGTGCATTAGTGTGCATTTACTTTTTTAAAACTTTGTTTTTAGTTGGCACCATAAAACAATTATTATGATGACATGCCATTAAACAGAGAGGTTTTGCAACCCTAGAGTTATTTTGTAATTGAGAAGAAGGATGCAAGAATAACCCAAATTTTGATCCTTCTCAAACCCATTCTCAGAAAAATCTGTAAACTAAGAAACAATTCCAACCCAAACACATTATTCAATGATTAGCCTCTTATGAGTGGTTTTGAAAGTTGAGATCCAGTAACCATAGCTGGGTCTTCAGATCACATTTTTAAAAGAATGAACATAATTAATAATTAATATTTTGTTTTTAGTTGCAAACATAATAAATGGCAAGTGGCATTTTTCTGCTCAGGAAAAGACATAAGCAGAGCAAGATAGATGGCAAAAGTCATTACCATAGTTGAAAAATGAGGGGTGTATTAAAATGTAAGGTAAATTGTTGACAACTTGTAACGATGTTAACCAATGTTTAAGTGCAATAAATCATTGTTGGTATTTTACAGCTAAATAATACCGAAAATAAAAGTTTCTTATTCTCTTTTAGATCATTGTAAAAGAACACCAAGATCAGTCTTGGCATAGTTTGATGTCCACTTAAACCAATTAAGAAACTCAGAAGTAGGCATCTAATGTCGGCAAATGTCTGTTGATGACAGTAGGCTTATGAATTTTTGTGTGTGCTTGTGCTCCACAGGAAGAAACTAATGTTTTAAATATTTTGTAATGGCAAAGAATTATCTAAATATTCAGTTGAAATTAATGATTTTTTTTTTCATAAATTTTTATCAGACCTTTACCAGGGCCTCCCTTGGAAATATTTTTCTTTGCGCCATGAAATTCGCCAAATTAAAAAATTTGGAGCCACTTGTTAGCCAAAGGAGCCATTTTATGCCATGATGCAGGGGCTGAAAGATATGTGCAATATTATATTGGCCATGTTTTTAATCTATATAAACATGACAATAAAACTGTACATGTTTTTATTACATTTCAAAGTACAACAATAATTATTAATAAATATAACAATATCATTATATACATGTGAAGTTCAGTGTATAGCATATGAAAAGCAAAAGTGAATAAGAATGTTTCTTTATAACTGATAATACAAAATACTGCTTAGTCTTTATGAACAATGACACTGACACTTCATCAATATCTGCCTCATTTTTTTCACCAAACATTTCTGAAATGCCTTCCTGAAATTAAAAAATTCTCAACACTGGGCCCATAAATTGAAATAGGGGCAACAAGTAACCAGGTTGCTGCCTCAGATGCAGCTGAATAAAAATCTTTGTTTTTCAGATCTAGATTAGCCATATTCTTTGTGCTCAATACTGACTTGTGTCATAAAGTAAATTTTTAATTTTTCATTGATATAAGTGACTTGGTCCCTTTACAGTTGACGACTGGCATCCTTGTAGCTGCATCCTGTGTTACTGAGTTAAGTTCAGACCACAAAAATGTGTTATCTAAGTAAATAATCCCTAAAACACTAAGCAGTCCCAAGTGCATCTCACACTCACATTTTGCAATAAACATAAATGAACAACACGTGCAAATGATACCAAATCTTTTTACTGACCTGTTGAACAATAGAGTATATTCCCCAGTCATTCCTTATTTCCTACTAATCACATTTAATTGCTTCTCAAAACCGACTGACACCTTGAATTTGTAAAAGTCATCTCAAAATTACTAAATTTTCAATAAGTAAATGATCATGTTGATAATATTTTAATTACCACTTACTGCTTGATGTTGCATGGTTGTGTCAGCAATATAAGATGTTGAGCCCACTGACACAAATATTGTGTTAAGGATTGGTCTTGATCAGTGTTTGATTTGTGCTCATACTCATGGTGTTATTGTCCTGAGTAACCACTAAAATGTACTTTTTAAGATAGAAAACCATCAAAATTAATACCCTTGAAAATAAATGAAACCACAATACATTAGTTGTGTGTGCATCATTATGCCTTTATAAAAAGAAATAATCTTCTGTGGAATGCTTGCATTTTTTTAAAAGATTTGTCCATGTTTTGTCTTTTCCTCTAGACCAATATGACTTTATATATGGTTTCATTGTTGGATCTTCACTTCTATTAAATAGATTATTGTGGCTCATTACCTGGATAAGATGAGCTGTAAGGCTGTGCCATTTAGTCAAACATTTTGGGAATAAAAAATGTTAGGAGTAATGCAGCAGTCCATAAAACCAAGTGGGATTCCAAATGGCACTTAGGCATGGTCATCTATTGTTGACAATGTATTCTTAGGATAAATTACATAGATATTCCTTTCAAGAGAAGACAGAATTGTTTTTGTTGATTATAGCATACTTATTTAACCTACTATTGAGTCTATTGTTACCCATGCTTTTTTCAGAAGCTGAGGACTCTGTACATAGCATTGCTTGCTTGCTGGCATGTATTTACCGCAGTATGGATGAGTTCCAACAGAATGATGAGTTCATCAAGCTGCTGCGAGAGATGAAGATGATTCCATTGTCTGATGGGAAACTTGTCTCACTTCAGGATATGACAATTTTCTTCCCAATTGCAGAAACATCATCAAAAAGTAACATAAAAAAAAGATAAAAATTATTTATTTTGCTGTTTGTTTTTAAACAAAGTAACAGAATGGTACTGCTTCATGACACTTGCTATTCTGAATCCATAAAAGAATGGTATGTTGTTGAAGTAATCCTTCATTTCTTTGTTGCTACTTAATTTATTAGCTTCACTAGTTATAGACCAGAACAACTTCAGCAGTGCCTTTCATCCATTGTCTGGCATCCAGCATCTATTAGCACAAGTTTGTTATAACTACTACTCCTAAATTACAGGGAGGATTGCCATGAAACTTCTCAGACATGTTCATCCCAAGGTCTGGTTGGTCCAGAATGAAAATGGTACCTCTCATATCAAATATGGCCACAGTGGCAGCCATTTTGAAAAGCTTGTTATTGCTACTTCAGTCTATTGAACTTAAAGTCATATCAGCATATGGTTTTCACTAAAAGACTTATGATGTCCAGTTGGTCCTGGACGAAAATGTTGCAGATCTGAAAATCTTGTGATAGCTGTTCATCTGGAATTGATGGTCATATCAATGTGGACTTCTCACTAAGAGAATTCCTATAACATTTAATTGGTCTTAATGAAAAAGATGCTGATCTGACATCCAGTATGATTGCCATCATAGAGATCTTTCCTGAATGGATAGTTCTAGTGACGTTGGCTTTTACTGCAAGATTTCCAGTAATACGTATTTAGTCTTAAATAAAAAATGGTGCTGATCAGACCTCCAGCATAATGGCCATAGAGGTCATCTTCAAAATCTTGTTTTCACTGGTTCTCTTTAAGAGTGGGTCATATTAGCATGTGTTTCTAAATTTGGCATGTTTGACGTTTGAATGTCAAAGATTGTTTCAGTACGCAGCGGTTAAAAAGAAGAAACAGATTTCTGTAAATTCTTTTTGACCAGTAGAGTGTCAGTCCCTTAATTCACCTTTCTAACTCACCTGGCCACAAGGCCTAATGAGCTTTGGGATGGCCCTGTGTCATATGTCCATCAGCAATTGACATTACAGATTTCTGATATGTTTATGTCTTCAAAATGTTTGAGAAGTTCATTAATGAGCAAGATCCATGCATATTTATGAGGTGATCTTGCATCTGTTGGCTAACATTGCTGCAACTCTGGATATACTGATCCAGTTTCAATCAAACTTTTTTTTATATGTTTATATCAAGGTCTCAGAAGAGTTTGATAATGAGTGAGATCCATGGATACTAAGGATGAGATCTTGCATCTAAATGACTGAGCTTGTTAACATCTGGAGGCTGTGTTTCTGATAGAAGTTTTATTAAATTTGAATTGTGGCATTATATCATCATGATCTTGCATGGATTCGATAATGCATAAGATCCATGCATATTAATGATGTAATCTTACATCTGATTGGCTGACCTTTCAGTCATTCTAGAGGCTAGATTATGATCCAGTTTCAATCAGACCTGCAGTATATGTATTTATGAGTTGATCTGGCATCTAATTGGTTGACCTTGTTTTCACTCTCTCTTGAGGCCATAATTTTGATCTGTTTAGTTTATATTAACTTCAAAATCATGGATGACATTGATTATGAGCAAGAGCTTGCATGTTAACCATGCCCGATCTTCAGAAGAATTTTAGGAGGATATAGTAAAATATATAAAATGAACATGATATAAAGCTTGGAATATAGTTTACATAGGATGTGTTCTTAACAATTCTGTATAAGCCTGCATAGTGAAATGGAGTACTGTTGCTCAGTGGGCAATATCAGACCCACCTGTGCCATTTGTTTCAGTTCTTGGCTTTTATTTTAAAAGTTGTATGAATTGGGCGGTGGATGGTCATGAGTTGTAGTCCTGCCCTGGCATTGGCATTTGTTAAGCTTGGCATCTAACTTGGCTTTTTTCAGCTGACCCAGCTTTAAGTCAGTGCAGGGGATGGACACATCTCAAATATGTGTGTTAGTCTGATGGACTACCAAAAGAGAAACTATTGTAGCCCAGAAGAAATTTTGGCTGCCCACATTTTCAGTGAATAGACATTTCTGTTTAATGTACCATCAAAAACATGTATATGGATAAATATTGTAATTATGCTTTTTTAGCTCTACTGGTCATAGACCAGAAGAATTTTTGGGATGGTATGTTGTCCCTCAGCTGTCATCTTTGTTGTCACTATATCTCCTTAACTACTTTAAGGATTGCCATGGAACTTTACATATACATTTGTCCCATTGTCTAGTTGGTCCTAGATGAAAATGTTGCTGTTCTCACGTCCAGTAAGGCCACCACAGTAGACGTCTTGACAATCCTGAATGGATTTGTTGCTATTCCTCCTGAACAGAAAGTCATATTGTGATGAGGTTTTCACCAAATGGATTTTAATGATGCCTACTTGGTCCTAAATAAAATTGGTGCTGATCTGGGGTCTAATCTTATCACTACTTCTGAGTGAATGGCCATATTGTCATGGAGTTTCTTATATTGTTTTGTTGATCTTAATAATGGTGCTGATCTATGGCCATCTTGTCAATCTTGTGTTAGATACTTCTTTTAAAGGCAGTCATTTTAAAATGGGGTTTTCATGAGAAGAGTTTTTATGGTAAAGCGAATGACTAACTCTCAATATGACCACCATGGTGGCTGTCTTGAAAATATTATTATCTCTGCTTCCAAATGGATGACTGTATTAAACTAGGGTTTTTACAGATAGACTTCTTATGATATCTAGTTGGTCCAAGATGAAAATGATGCCAGTCATACACCCAATATGGCAGCCATGACAGCTGTTGTGCAAATCCTCTTGTCACTACTCTCCCTGAATGGATGATCATTATGACATAAGGTTTTGACCGAAAGACTTTTAATGAGGTCTATTTTGTCTTAATTGAAACTGGTGCCGGTTTGACATCCAGTATGACGACCACAGTAACTAATTTGAAAATCATTTTATCCCAGAAGAATATCAGAGATGGTTTAAATACTTAGCAGTTGAAAGGAAGAAGTGGTCTTGAATTCATAGAGTATCATGAGAGTATCAGTTCCTTCTAGAGACTCTTGTTTCTTTTTATTATTATTATTTTTAGAATGTTCAGCAATCAGATATCTGTAATTCAAACTTGACAAATAATCAGATAAAACTGTTTTTGTTCTATGGTTACAAGAAAGTAAACATACTTGAAATATTAGAAATCTGTTTTTAATTTCTTGTGAAAAAGAGAAGAAATAGTGTAGCTTAAATTACAAATCAGTTGAAAATAAATGGGTATGCTTGGATTAAAATGCCTAAGTGGGTGTTTATACTTAAAGATATACTTTAATATTCAGCAACCCCCTTGCCCCCTTTGCAGTTTGTACCCCCCCCTTCTGATTTTAAAATTAAAAGTCTGATGGATATAAAAAGGCACAAACTTAGTCATTTCATTCAATAACATTTTCATCTTCATGTTTCAAACCAAACTGGAGTTTCTATACTAACATTGCATCCATATTTACATATCTGCATGTGTTTGGAGGGATTTTTACAATAAATTAAAAAATTTTGAAACTGCTTACTTTGCATGTTTCAAATTTAAGGATGTATTTTGTCCATTTCTATTTTTCTAATTTTTTAAAATTGTTTTTAATGTTTTGGGGAAATGGTTCGAACAAGAAATTGAAAATACTAAGTGCAGATGACACAGTGTTTGTTTGTGTAGTCCAAAGACCCTTCTCCTTCACTGAAAATGGACTTTTTCAAGAACTGGAAAATGATCATGAGCATACTTTTTGTTAACATTGAAAACTTTCATTCAGTCTGAAATGCAAAGTCTTGGTGCTTTCGACAGAGTTTCTAGATCCTGGATTCTTCACTTATGGAACTCAAATGAGTCCCCAGCCTATTCTGAGAGTCCATGGCATAAACAAGTTACTGGTAGTCCCTCTCTTTCAGAAAGGAAAATGAAAAAGTGCACGATCATTATTTTAATGCAAATAAAGATTTAATTCTTAGCCATTTATAATATCACACTAAATTGAAAATATTTTCAGTAAATAGATTGTTGAGTTTAAACATTATACATGTAAATTTATAATTTGTTACCCATACATGTAAATTCATAATTTGTTACCCATACAGAATCACTAAAAACAAAAATAAACCACAACAATTAAGTCATTAACGATTAGTTTCAATCCCAAGAATGATCATTTAGAATGCTGTGCATTTTTCTGAGCAAGTCAAATAGTGTCTCCATTCACACCAAAGAAACTTAAATGACTAAAGACCTGCCAATACACTGTACTGTCACAAGTCAGTTTCCTGAAAATGGAAACACATTTTGCTGATTCATTTTTACAAGTCATCATACTTTTCTGCTGTCTTTTAAAAAATCTCTACTGATACTGTAGTGCCCTATAACAAATCACACGCAGTTATTATGACATATTGATGATTGTTCAAATCAAACTCATAAATCTTTGATTACTTGCATGATTTATGTCATCACCAATTTAATTTAAACACCATTGCAACAAACCAGGGCATAATTTTTAGCCTAACAATCATATGTACTTACATACACATTCAATAAAACATTGGAACAAGGGTACAGACTGTTCAGATGGGGTGGGGCAGCCTAATAAAAAATTTACAAAACACATCAAATGCACCCAGTATTCCCATGGGCTTTAAAACCTATCAATTATGTAGTCTGAAAACAAATGTTTGTAGTCCTTGGAAAGTGGACTACCAATTTGTAAACTCCAGGAGTGTCAGCAGACGAGGAACTTGATCTGTGCCATTTATGGCAGACTGAACATATGGTAGTAGTAAACAGTGGACATTTT
>JAECUM010059709.1:0-28152 GCA_016617855.1 Megalonaias nervosa
ATATATATATATATATATATATATATATATATATATATATATATATGGCCTTATGTTTTGAAATAGAGCTTTAGAAGTTTTAATATAAATTTAATTACAAAAGTGTTGAATTGCACACCAGTTTTATATTTCAGGCACAAAGCAGGTAGATGTATTCTTTACTTCAAATCAATAGCTGGCCAAGAGCTGCAAGTAAACTGGATGAGAAAAAATAAAAGTCTACTACAAAATCATTAGAAGAACAAAATGTTCTCTGTAAGAAAGTCTTAAATCAAAGATCATAATACGTGCTAATTTCAAATGAAATTTGTGAAATGAGTTGGATAATTTCTCTCGTTTGTTAGCCTTAGAGGGCAAAAGATTGACATTATTTAGCATGTTCATAAATTTACTTTGAGTACAAATGCAGGATTTTATTATTTTTGGTTCAGATTGCAGACGTGTGAAATTATGCCCAAATATATTTTGATGCTTTATTCATTACACGTTACCTTTGCATGTTATGTTTATGCCATTTGTAATATCATGAAGTCTAATTATATGTGTAAACATAATAGCAAATGTTACATGCATAACAGGGGCCCCGAGTGGCCAAGTGGTCTAAAGCGCTCACCATTCCAGCTCACTGCCATCTCACCTCTGTCTGCATAGGTTTGAGTCTCAGGCTCAGCTTACGTGGGTACGTGAGAAAGCTTGCCAGTAGCTTCTCGTGGGTCGGTGGTTCTTCCCAGGGTTTTCAAGGGTTCTTCCTCCACCAGTTATACTGGCCGCCATGTATAGCCTATCTTGTGCTGAAAAACCCTACAACAACAACAACAACAACAACAACATGCATAACAATGTAATGTGTGTGTGTGATACAGTTAAAAATAACATGGTGTTCGTCATTTTCTGACTTACATCTACCATAAAATTTGTATATTTTTGTACCACTAGACAATATTCTTTGAGTACTGTTGCTAATGGTGAAGGCAATAACTGATTTAGTATATCATGCAATTTCATGTGACATTTTATGTTATGGTGCAAAACTTTGCAGAGATACTTTCGCAGTATATTCTGTCGTGGTCAACATCACACATAAACATCAAGATTGACTTATGGGCTAGCATCACAATAAATTTGGTAGCTAGTGATGGTCAAGCTCTCTTGTTTGTAAGCATGAGTGGATTTTAATTAGGACCTACTAGGTTAACAGTTGGAGACAGATAGAGAGCAATATTAACTTAAGGTCAAGAAGTGGAAAAAGACAAGAAATAAGACAAACCAGAGCAAAAATGTTGGAAGTCTTCGGCCATTTGAAACAGGTGTGATAGAATATTTTCCGAATAGTTATTAATACAAGTAGTCTAGAGGTAATTATTCTGACTTCGATGGGAGTGTTAATATTTTTTGGCAGTTAGAGAAGTAATCCTGACTGGATAAGCTGAATGGGTGTGTTTGTGGTCACAGGCGGAATTCAAGGTTTTAAGAAATTCCCCTCGTAAAATTAGGCAATCTAAGTTCTGAGGAAACCCAGAATATAAGTCTGAGGAAAATTAATAAGTAATTTATCTAGTTAAATAAGTTATCCAGGGAAGAGGGTCTGGAAATCGGAGAGACTCAGAACAAGAGAAGGACAGAGGGAATTCTCTGATGATAAGTGAGCAAGTGCTACAGAAGGCACAAAGGTGTTGTCTAAGTTGCATGCAGTATGTTCATTGATGTAAATTAGTAATTATTTGCTGAATTTATTCATTTTAACTTCATACTTAAATTTTGTCTTGAGTTCAGAGAAAAATTGTGCATTAATGGTCTGGAATATTATATGAATTCATATATTGTAAGAATGTCATACAACATTTAGTTGGTATGGATGAGTTCGGATTTAGTGGTTTTGTATGTAACATACATCATGAATTGTAGGAATTTCATGCATTTCTTCGGATACAAATTGTAAGAAGAAAATTATCTGTCTTAAATAATGTGTCATATGTATGAATTGATCTTAGTATGTCTATGTCAATAAATTACTAATTAGCAGAGTAACTTATTTTGCTCAAGGAGTGAAATCCGTTAATTAACTTAGTAATTAAGCGGTTAATTCTTTTCAACCAAGAACTGATTTTGTTAGTATTAGGGGCACGTGTTAACCAACATCGTCAGCTAGTGATTTACAGCTATCAAGAGGTCTAATTATGTCATGTTTCAGAGAAATCTGAGTATCAGCTCAAAAAGAGATTAATTTATAGTACTGTAATAGACTTGTGAATGTGAATTGTTTGCTAACTGATGATAGCTTAGTTCTGTTGAATTATGATAAATGATATCTAACATAAAAAGAGTGGGAATATTGTGTGATCCAGGAGTAAAAAAAAACACTGACTCGTGTTTAGGTCGGGTATTATATTTTTATCCGAAGGAAAAAATAGCTCCATACCTATACGCGAAGAAAGGAAAAGAAGACAGTCTGTAACCACGATGTTGATGACCCGAAATGGTTAAAGGAAGAGGGAGAGAAGTAAAACAAAGCCGCAATGCCAACCTTTCACCAGCAGTGATTTGGGAAAATACCGGAAGCAACCAGGAGATGCCAGCATGCTAGCAATTTGAGTTTGATCAGTTACTTGATTATATGATGAAATGTTTCTATCAGTATAACGTAACGGTTAATTGAATTTCACATAAATTTTGTAACTCTTTTTTTAAGACAAAGTGAATCAATTAAATGTCATGTTAAATTTCATTTTGTTTATGTAATTGATTAAAATGTTTTATCTAACATATGGGGGCTCATGTTGCTCTACTCTATATCTCTGCTCAGATCTCTGTCATTCCATCCATTAATTTCATATTTTGTATTATTATTTGCTGGGTCTGGCCAATAACACCGTGGTCGATCATCTCCTAGATGATGATAACAAAAAACAATAAGAAGTGTGGAGATGTCAAATCTCATCATCCCACTTTGTGACATTATGTCATATTGGCATGTAGCAGTAATAATGGTTAAGTTAATTTTAGTAATGAAGTAAAATATCTCAGCCATGGGGAAATGTATAATATCCTGAATTAGATCCTATTAGTTAGCCAATCAGAACACATTATTTTATCGTGTGATAAACTAATTGTTCATATTTCTGCTGACACTGAGCATGTTTGGCAGTTGAAAGACTTTTTCTTAATATGGCCAATCAAATGGATGCAAAATCAAAGTAAGATCATAGGAAATAATCCTTTATCTCCATGAACAGTAATACAGCTAAGCAAAAATTACTTGGCTGCACACTATACATTGCTTTTCCATATACTTTTGGGAAAAGGGGATCAGTTGAAAAGCTTTGCAACTTTATGCTATCAGTTGGTCATTTTAAGTGGTCATCTGCAGACAGCGGTGATAATGAATCTTGCTCATACAGGCTAGTAGTCACATTTTTTAACCTTACCATAATTAGGTAAGATCCACAACCAGGCAGCAATACCAGTCGTCAGCAATCCAATGTTAGTTGCAATGTGCTAAGGAGACTATTATTGTGGCACTCAAATTGGCAGCGAACTATTGTTAGTTGTAGTGTGCCGTCCTGACTAATTATGTGCAGTACATCATGCATGTATTTTCGGAACCCCACACAACACTGTGGAGGAATTAATCCCTTTACTTTTTGCTCTGCAACGGAGCAATAAGATACTAACAAATCACCACAGGGCTTTGGCTGGCATTCTGATGGCATTTTCATTGTGTAGCAGCTGATCAGTATTATTGATTGACATTTGAATAGCCAATCAATGAATATCACCCATGGAAAGATTGACTGGTCATGAGGAATTAACAATCAAGTACCATTTCACCAATCAGTGATCTTAATTTGATCATATGTATGGACAATAGAAATTAATTTGAAAAGTCTTGTGTATTTTGTACAATTAGAAAACTTACACGCTGACTTGACGTGAGATCCACCTTGTTGAGCTTCACTTGAACAGTGTAAATTTATCCTAATGTTTAAATATGAAAAGTAATACTCTGAGGTATGGAAAATTAAATTCCAAATAGCAGCAGCTTGTTTAAGAATACAACAACAAAAAAATATTTTAAAACACTGAATTTACACTAAATTTAAACCACTTGTTTAGTCCTTAAGCAGTAATGGCCCTGTTAAGAGATTGACTATACATGTAAACAACTACCAACTAGTTCATTTCTGAATGCACATGTACTGTATGGGACTGGCCATTTAACTGTAAGGAGCTAAATTATTATTTCTGACTGTGGTATGTTTTGTTTTATTTCAGTCATTACACAATAAGTTGTTTCAAGTGTTAAGCATATGTAATTTAATTAATTTTTTGTTAGCTTTAAATTTTTTTAATTTTATTTGATTGCATTACATGTTACTGTAATGATAGTTTTGTCTGTGGGATTTGAATTTTCTTTTTATAAATTCAGTTCAGTTCGGACTGTTTTTCCTATTCTCACAGTAAGCAAGTCATGATTGCATCATTGCATTTTTAGCTGACCTTGTTCTGACCTTGATTCAGAACTGGTAAACACAGAGCAAATCATTGGTCGTAATCAAGGTCATATTGGCTTGTGTGTCAGCTTTGTTGTAAACATCGGGGTTTTTTTTACTTTTTCTATTATTGAATGTTATAGTATGATTCGTTTGTATCCATGGCATACGTGTCAGTTGGCCTATGGTCTTACTGTGCCATTTGAACCTTTAGATTTAGACAATTAAATTCCAGTTGACAGTCACTTTTGTTTAAAAGTTATTTACAAAATGAGCAAATTCTGAATTTACAAATCATGTAATGGCCCAGTCACAAGGCTGAATATACATACTTGTTCAATTTTAACTACATGTGTAGCAGCAGGGGGGTAGGGTGAACAGACCTTTTTTGGGGGGGGGGCGGGGAGCAATCATTTTGAAACTCAAGCCTTCTACAAAATGGGGTGTGAAGGGGCTCATACCTGTATCAGAAATGCCGATCAGAGCCTTTTATCGACCCCATAATCAATCCTTGGTGATATCTTTTAGGTGAAGAAATTCCGCGATGGTTAATACGATCCTGCTTATGTGTTTGTAAAGGTCCGTTAATGGCATCGGGGCCTTAAAGAAAATATTGATTTTTTAATTACCAAAAGCCGATCGGGGCCATGTATGTAAGCCTGATTGTGTTTTGAAATCAACACGGGCCAACTATTTCACTTAAGCATGACAAGAATTAAGGCCCAGATATGGTCTCATGGCGCAAAACAAGAAAAAAATAAATTTATTTAATTAATTAGCAAAAGGAGATGACCACGACTAGCTGAATGTTTCGTATACTGTTTCACCCGTAATTATTTATTAATATTTATTTATTGTTATAATTGTTAATTTGTAATCAGGCACACGCCGCAATGTGAACCCATGTGTGCAAAATGAACACCCTTAGCGGGTTGAATGGGGCAGACAAGTTCACCTGGGTCAAGTTATATTTGTTACAATTACCCGTTGATTCCTATTTCAACATCTCAGCCGATTGCAGCTGTCCCCCAATTATAATAACGTTTTTGTACAAATGCTGACAAATATTGTCCATCGCGTGGATTCAAACCCGAACGAAGTTTCACAAGGAGACCATGGAACGAATTGTGTCATTCGCCTTAACCTCTTCACTATCACGCCACTGAAGAATATATTGTTTGGAATAAATATATAAAGGATACCAGCGGTGTTGTTTACAACAAATTAATTTAACATTGACCATTTAGTCAGACAGATAGAGAATTTATAATTTTTCACAGTGTTTCAGTATCCACACACTTATGTAAAACTAAAGAGACAGACTGAATTTATAATTTCTCACAGTATTGTACTATTAGTGTAATACTAAATTGACAGACTGACAGAAAATTTATAATTCCTCACAGTGTCGTGCTATCAGAGTAAGACTAAACAGACAGATAGAGAATTTATAATTTTTCACCGTGTTGTACTATCAATATCCAAGGATTTAAAATGCAAATCACACCCGTTGTGTCATGTGTACATGTCTGCTTGACAGGGCAAGTATAACTGGTAGCAAGTCAGTTTAAATGTAGGCTTGTTAGTGCTGTATGTGGGGTGCAAAATATACTATAATCAGTTATAATATTATCCATGGACTTGCTCAGCTGATAAAGCTTTAAATAAAAAAAAATTACAGCTGTGCTGTTATTGAACTAATTGAGGGATTTTAAAAGTGTTTTAAAACAAACTGCGTGTGGACATGTGTATGTTTCAATGTAGCTGTGTATACATAAAACACGTTATTTTTAGCAGCGTAGTAGATCATTCAACTCAACATGTCACTGGGAATTTCCGTGTTAGCACAATGTGAAGCATTACCTCGCACAGGGTTCTAGCGCTGGTTAGTAGGTTACAAAATACGGTACATTACAATATATACCGAAATTTTGTATATCCGCTGACCGGTGATAAATAATTAAATAGTTGTTGTAATCATAATCAAGAGTGATTCTGCACTTACTATGGAATCTCGTACGGCTAAATAAGCTCCACAACGACTAGAGGCAATTAATAAATACCTTCCAGTACGTGATTCTGTCAAACAGGAGTTAAAACAACATCAGGAAGTTCAAGTGGAATTTACAGAAGGTACAAAACAGTTATTGAAACCAATTGTCGAACCAACCAAAACAATTGTTACTGCAACTGAGACAATAAAAAAGCTCTTGAGACATTACCAGTGGATATTTCTGTTCATCTTCAACCCGCTCCACCGCTCCATCAACCGCTTCAACCACCACCACCAGTTCAACCACCTCAGCAATCTCTCTTCAACCATCACCAAAAGTTAGGACTAACATAATAGATAAATTCACTGAGGAAGGTATTGCCACTTTCAGGGATAAAGACCAAATATTTGATATTGCTGCGTTTGGATATGGTGGTAGAGATCAGTCAGTAAAACCCAAATATATTAAAACTTTAAAATGTGCCGATTAGGTTAAAGATGTATATCGCGTCACTACTAATCCTAAGCAGATCAAGTCTGAGGAAGATATTAATAATTTTGAAATCTTTAACCAGGCAGTAAAGGAACATGCTGCAAATGTAAAACAGAAAAGGGAAGAAAAAGAGGATGAAATGAATCGTAAACTTAAAGAAGCAGAAAAAAGAAGATTAGGCATAAAAGCTAGGTCTAAAACAATGAAAGAAATAGAAAAAGCTGAATCATAGTCACTCCAGCAGCACACTCTGGAACCACATCACTATCTATATCTATAAATATATTGACGCAGTCACACTTGACTATTAGGCAACAGGTGGTACGTGGGCAAAGATAAAGTAAAGATGGAAGTGATAGGACAGACAGAAGAGTAATGATGGGAAATCAAAAATAAGTAAAATAGTTTCGGTGTACGTTTTTGTCCCTTCATACTCAAACCAATCTGGCTACCGTAGCGGCGATGAGATAAGGAACCTCAACCGGCATAGTCCTGAGAATTACTAGGTCTTACTTCTAGCTGACTACTTCATTAGAATGTGATTATGGAAAGCTCCTGCTTGTGAGATATCAAGTCAGGAGCTTCTGTAATTATTGATGGCAATTTGTTCCAAGTCCCTATTGTACATGGGAAGAAGCTGAACTTGAAACAATTTGTCGATGCTGTCTTTAATTGGAACTTTTTCCTGTGGTTTGCCATAGTATGGCTATACGCCAGGGTCAGGTATTTGTCCGCTGGTATGTCCACTAGGTTGTTTGCAATCTCGTACAACATGGTCAGCTGGGCCTTGGTTCACCTGGATTCGAGTGATTCCCACTGGAGATGGTTCAACATTGCACTGACACAGCTAGTGTTACAATATTTATTTGTGGTAAATCTAGCAGCTCTCCTCTGAACCATCTCTATCTTAATTATTAGATCTTTATTATGTGGGTTCCACACTGTCGAGCAATACTCAAGACCTGGTCGAACCAGATTGAAATATGCTGCACTTTTACTTCTTCATTGTTGATTTGGAGGTTGAGACACAGGAAACCAAGGTTACTATTCCCTTTTTCACAATCTTGTCTATGTGCCTTTTCCAAGAGAGGTTTCTGGACAATTCAACCCCGAGATATTTTGTTGCCTGTTCATTGGCTAACTTGGTGATTTCTTCCAGTAAACTCTTAGGATGCTACATTTTACTGGGTGGAACGACATACCCGAAGTTCGTTTCCAGAGGGCCAGTTGCTTCAGGTCTTCTTGAAGGATCTCACAGTCCTTGGAGGCATTTATTTCCCGGTAGGCTATACAGTCATCTGCAAAATGTCTTGTATTGGATTTGACACTCGCAGGTAGATCATTGATGAACACCAGGAAGAGGATGGGACCCAAAACACTCTCTTGAGGTACCCCATTAACAACCGGTGCTGGGTCTGATGTTGCTCCATCTACTATAACTCTCTGCGATCTGTCTGTCAGGAAATCAATCTCTGATCCATTTCTGGGTATTACCCCTGATGCCATAGTGGTCCAACTTACTGAGGAGTCTTTCATGGGGGACACGATCGAAAGCCTTGCTGAAGTCAAGGATAGCAATGTCATACTGCTTCCCTCTGTCTAAGGATTTGGCGAGCTCATCCACTGGCGTTATGAGCTGCGTTTCACAGCTTCGTCACGAAAACCATGCTGGCAGTCTGTTAGAATGTTGAAGTGATCTAGAGGTGGCAGCAAACGGCAGACTATGATGTGTTCAAGCATTTTTCAGCAGATACATGTAAGGGAGACAGGTCTATAACTAGTGGTCTTAAATCTTTCTCCATTTTTGAAGATAACTGTAACGTTTGCTGTTTTCCACACGTCATGGACATAACCTATTAAGAGGCACTTCTGGTAAATATAACTCAAGTTAGGTGCACACTCTTCTGCCAGATCTTTCAGGATCCTTGCTGGAATCATGTCTGGTCCTGTGGCCTTCTGTGGGTTAATTTTCCGCAACAAGCTGTATACACCTTCTTCAGTAACTTGGATGTCAGGCATTGGTGGGTAATAATCTCCATGTAGGCTTGGTAGATTACTCTTATCCTCTTGTGTGAATACAGACTGGTATTGACGATTCATTATGTTAGCCTTGTCGGAAGCCTCTGAATGTAATTTCCCGTGTTCCTTGAGTGGTGCCACACCACACTCTTCTCTATGTAAGGACTTAATGAAACGTGGGAATCATCATCAGATACCGTACTGATGGTAAACTGTTCAATCTCAGGAGGATTCAAGAAAAACTAAGGTCACGACCGACATCGTCAGAGATTTACTGTTTGATAACGACTGCGCCCTCAACGCTGGCTCTGAAGCAGACATGCAACGCAGCTTTGACAAGTTATCTGATGCTTTCACAAAGTTTGGCCTTACTATCAACACAAATAAAACTAAGTAATGTATCATCCAGCCCCAGGCAAACCGTATGTTGAGCCAAACATCACAGTCAATGGCCACAAACTCAGCGCAGTGAATATGTTCGCCTATATTGGCAGCACTCTGTACCAGAACGTCGTCATCGATGACGAAGTTAATGCCAGGATTGCAAAGGCCAACGCAGCCCTCGGCAATGTGCGGAACAGAAGAGGCACTAGTCTACAAACAAAGCTGAATGTATACAGAACGATAGTAATCCCAACGCTACTATACTCTTGCAAAACCTGTACAGTTTACCAGCGCCATATATAGAAGCTAAGACACGTGCACACAACTTGCCTCAGAGGACTCTTCAACATGAAGTGGGAAGACTGGATCCAAGATGCTAGGGTCCTTGCCGAAGCAGGCCTGCGCAATAGCCACACCTTCATCATGGAGTCACAGCTGCGATGAGCAGACCATGTATCCCACATATCAGACCGCCAGCTTCCAACAAGATATTTTGTATGGCGAGCTAGAACAAGGAAAATACTCCAAAGGAGGCCAGAGAAAACGCTACAAGGACACCTTGAAGAAGTCATTGATGGATTTTGGCATAAGCACTGACACGTGGGAGCCGACTGCTCATGACAGGGGCTTGTGGCGCTCCTCCATCGGAAAAGGCGTTGCAGTTTGCGAGGCCAAAAGGACAGACGCAGCAGAACAACGGAGGCAGACCAGGAAAGCCCTAACCAACGACCCACGATCTGCTTTGCTGCCATCTTTTGTCCACACTGCTATAGAACATTCAGGGCGCACATCGACTTCTTAAGCTACCTGCGCTCCCATGGACCTATCGATTCCCCTCAAACTTTGGAGAACAAAAGTGGTCCTCGTCGTCTCGATTAACGAAGACCATACTTGTCTAGACCTATGACAAAAGTAGTTCAGTCAACTCAATCTAAGCACGCTGCTTGTTCTGTAATTATTGCCAAGTCAATAGATTATACACGGATGCTAATATAAATGTGTTTCTCCATCAGCATTGTAATCAGAGACCTACACATCTTAGGATAGAAAGCCTGTGTTTGTTAAATATTTTCAGACATTAAATAATAAAAGAAAGAACACATTTATAAAGTCTCCACTAGTAGAATTAAATTCGATGTATTAAGAGTGTACGATAAATTATTAATAGAACCACAGGGATTAAAATTTTGAAGAATAAATATCTAAGTTGTGATCAAATCTTTCAAAGATGTGTGCTCTGCATTGCTTGTTATGAATATAAATAGGTAAGCTAGAATGAAACAAGAGAGAATGAATGAATTAAGGAAATTGTTGAGAAAGTAATACTTACAGACTAAACGGAATTACGAAGAAAGAGAAATGAAAAGAAAGAAAGAAAAATGAAAGAAAGCGAAATATTCGAGAATTTATCTTAGCAAAAGTCATAAACATTTTATTTTACATTACAAATAATGTGACATGCTTGATCAGGAAACAATGGGAAACACTGGAAATATTTACGAAAATTGTGTTATATTTTATTTTGTGAGTGGTACCATGTATAAGGTTTAACAGAAATATGGTATTTTTCAATTAGATCAAGATCAACTTGTAAAATGTACCTACTAAAGCTGTAAAGTGAAAGACGAAAGGACCGGTTATCAATATTATTTACTTGATTTGTATGTAAAGGATGCATTGTCATGCTACTTTTGAAGGCTGATATAATCTTTCACTCCTAATATATATATATATCCATTATTAGTATTATTGTTATTATTATTATTACAACTAATAATGAACAAAATCTTCACAACAGTTTTACGAAAAAGTGCCACGAATATTCTTTACATAAATAGCTTCACAGATATATATTTTCATATTTTTCCGAATCTCTATCTCTGAACTGTTGTTTGACAAGTCAAAACTTGCTGCTAAGCGATACTTAATGCAGCTCGTTTGAAACGTGAAAGATTGCCCTCACGTGGAATCTAATGCAGCCTGAATGGAAATATCAACCGTTGCTTCTTCCCGATATCTAATAAAGTCTGTATGAACATTACAAAGCTAAGTAATATAGAAAACCTAGGCCCTGGGCCACTTAATCTGTCTTATTCAGTGTAAATCAGGTAACAGATTTTCATCCACTCTAAAAAGTTTCCGATGATCAATCCCCTTCTTATGCTCCAAATGTTTATTGAGAACTCAAAATCACTGGTCCTCAAAATAGTTGTTATGACATCAAAATAGACGATTACCTGCGCCACTGGCCATCAAAAATAGCAGCTATTACTAAAATTACAGTATATCTTGGGCAAACCAGACATGTTCTAATACTACTAATTTTCTAATGTTAATTCCATTGTACAATTCTAATATCCGATACTCTAGAATTGGTTAATTGCTACTTAATCTAATTTTTCTCCTCATCATTACATGGAGTCATATAAACATATACTTATATAGTGCCGCCATCATCAGGATCATGCCCTTTTCTCAGTGCAGATGAGAACACGCTGAACACTGACAAAGAGAAGATTCTAGAAATGTTGGCTGAACTGCGTCCTGAACAGTCCAACATCGATCAATGATGAACCCATTGATTGTCTGCCCCAAGTGCCAGTCAATAAACCACTGAATGACCCACCAACCGTGTTGGAGAACCCAGAAAGCAATACATCTGCTCTCTAGCGATGTCTCCTGGTTCAGACTGAATCCCAGCAGAGATATACAAAGAAGGCGGTGCAGTTCTGAGTAAAAAGTTTCATCAGTTGTTTCAGCTTATCTTCTCCGCCATGCAGACTGATGCATCCGCCATGCATCACGAATCGCCATCTGAAGAATCAACCGGAAGTGTCCTTGCAACTCGCGATGTTTAAACACATTGTGGTCGTCATATCTTTTGCAAACGATGTATTATAATCCTCTGGCAGCCAGACTTTTTGTGTCCTGTATGAAATTATCGCCGTACTCTGTCAACGATGTCAGTATCCCGGCATCAAGCATATATCTCACGTTCATTTTTTACACAACAGTCTAAGTATTTGGTTTATTAAAATGATGACCAAACCAAGCAACAATAACTAAATGAATGTTTGCTGCAATAATACAGTCTCGGCAAATCCAGTTAGATCAATGGTATTTCCATGGAAATCCTCTCGCAGAGAACCGTTTATTGCAACTCTCATCATTTCGTGTGCTGGATGACCAAATCGTGAGAAATATGGCTCACATTCATCCACTCCAAGAAAACTAACAGGGTAACAAGCCACGAGATCAACTGAAATTACATCAACGGGATTATATTTTGTATTCCAAAGACCACCATATCCAAAATCAAAATATGAACGCGATATATCATCGAGAAATTCCCTTGGTGTGGTGTTGGACACCATGAACTGTTTTGCTGGGCGAAACGAGCAACCACAGACAAGATTTAAAAACAATTATTCAGCAATTCGTCTATGTCGAGTTGTGAATCGACGATGGTGTATTTTAGCGATACCTGTTTCATCTTATCATGGAGAGATTCTTTACTATAAAGTTTATCTCACGGTAGCACGAACTAATCAAACCGATAATTGGATCCCAATTCCGATGGTGGATCCGTCTGATGATCGACAACGGATCCAGGATCACTCTGAAATAGCCAGACTGATACAGGATTATGCTTACTAATATTTTCGATTTCCTCAAAAATATTACTTTTGTAAAAGCTGGCAGTTTTCCTCGGTGGAAATTTTGTTACGCTTGCCGTTCACGCATGAACTGTTTGGTCAACTATTTCTAGCGGGGTGCCTATTGTTTTATAGTTGCCAGAATTATGCAAAACCTCGTCGATTATTGTTTTTACTACCATCGGAAACTTTAATCGCTTTTCCAACGCTTCGACGTCTACTATTTTAGTTCGTTCGCTCTAAAACTTTCTGTCCATTTGTTTATTTTTCGATTGTTAATCCATTTCCTCGTCGGGCGTTCATAAAATGTTATGTGACCCACTAAGCCATGCAATTTAAGATGCCAGTTCACAGACCGCTCCGGTAGCCTAGCGGTTAGAGCGTCCGCCTCGGATGCGGGAGGTCGTGGGTTCGATCCCCAACCGAGTCATACCAAAGACTTACAAAAATGGTACTAACAGCTACCTCGCTTGATGCTCAGCATTATGAGGTTAGTGTTAGGACTGGTCGGCCTGGTGTCAGGATAATGTGACTGGGCGGGACATCATGATACATGTCTGCGGCATGATGTCCCAGTACTAGACATCACTATAAACTGCCACACTGCAGACATCCTAGCGATATGACTGAAAAATTGTTAAAGCTACGTTAAAAATCCAAATCACAGCATAGCACAACTGCCAGTTCACATCGGTTGAGGAGCATTAATATCAGGCTCGTTTAGTGGATAAAGTGCGTAAACAACATCAGTTACAGGATATGCTCGCGCATAATATGGACAGCCAATACCTGTCAGCGCTTCAGGTGCAGAATTTTTGTCAACCGTAACAACACGCTGTCCACGTGATTCTTTAACAGGGTAGAGTTCATCCCGTATAATCCATGTTGGGTCATACCCACTGTCGTATTCGATAATAAATTTAATTCTAAATAAATAATTTTTATCACCCACCAGACGAAAGAAAATAACATCGTGATCTATACGGAAAACAAGAGCTTCATTGGATAACATTTTTATTACAATACAGTGACCTCGACAATTGAATTCTGATTGTATTTCATGCCTATATGATTGTTTATGGTATATATTTATGACAGTTAAATAGTGAGTTGGAATATTTGACAGAAACGTATCATTGTGAATAGAAGTTGAATATTAATATAATATGAATTGATTAAGTTGCCCTTATATTATAAGATAGGATAACTGCTCTTTGTTACGGTATATTTGCAGTTATTGAGGAACAAACTACCTGATGAAGAGGCATTTCTTCCTATCTGCTCAGGTTGCCTAGTCCCCTCTGGTCACTGGCAAGTTTAGCTATGCTTGTAACTTGATGTGGCTTGATTCACGGATATATCGATGCATCATTACTTTTGCTGTACCGATATACATATCGATACAAGAGGTGGAAATCGATATAAAACGATACTTAACTGATTGCAACTTATTTTAATCTTCAGCTGTCGTCAATAAGTATTAGTCATTTACCAAGTTAATCTTTAAACTGAGAATTCATTTTCAACAGCTGTTGAAGGAACAGGCACTAATTGTTTGTTAGTAAAAGCGAAAAAGACTTGCAAATTGCCTGCCTTATACATAATAACGCAAAATGACATGCTTCATAATATTGCCCCCCGCCTCCTGCGCCAATTCCATGCTAATTATTTTATCCAGGCATAAAGGAAAGCATAAAACAAAGAGTCCAAATGTGTTCCACGTGTACAATCAAGTACTTTACTTATTATTTTGTTGACCTCTCTGGTGGCCTAGTGGTTAGGACGTCCGCCTCCGATGCGGGAGGTCGCAGGTTCGAACTCCGGCCGAGCCATACCAAAGACTGAAAAAATGGCACTAATAGCTGCCTTGCTAGGCGCTCAGCATTAAGAGATTGGTGTTATTACTGGTCAGCCTGTTGTCAGGATAATGTGACTGGGTGGGACATCATGCTACATGTCAGCAGCATGATGCTCCAGTGCTGGACATCACTATAAACTGCTACACCGCAGACAGCGATATGTTACAGTTATGTTAAAAAAAATCAAAGTCACACACATTATTTTGTTAACCATTTTCACACGAAATTTCTTTGCTTGCTTTTATCTTCTTTAATTTTGTCGAGTCTGAAAGCTACACTACTGGTGTAACACGGTGCAATATGTTACACTGAATTCTGATTTTGGTTATTGTTTGTTCCGGTCCAGGTAAATACTAGCCACCAGTCAGAAATTAATATAGCTTATTCGCTGCGAGACAAAACAGGAACTTAAGGCAAAGGAACAGAAAAATTTTGCGCAAAAGTGAGCATTAATTGTTCTATAAAGTACTTATTTTTTACGGAGATGGCGCCAGTGCGTACGGATCGCGCAAAAGTTTCACGAATTCACGCACTTGGAAAGCAGTATAGGGCAATAACTCCTGTATATTAACTGAATATCGTACATATGAAAATGTTCTTGGAGCACTATATAATTTTTATTCAACCGCTCATCAATAAAGTGCTTTTTGCGTCATTAGTCCCGCCAATAAATGTATCGTAGCGCTTGTCACATCTGTTTTTCGGATGGGCAGCTATTTATACATCAGTTTGACATGAAAGGTTGTTAAACTAAATTTAATTAACGCAAGCATTATGTCATACTTTGAATCTTGCTTCAAGGAAGTTTTACAGATGCGCGTTTAAAATACGAGCTACCTAGAAAATCAAAAATGGCTGATTCTCAGCGTGCTTCATCTTCAGATCAGCAAATGTAGAAAAGGCAGAATACCAAGCCCAATTAAACTACAGACAGTTTCGAAGTCCAATGCAATTTTAATTTCTTTTTGCAAAACAATTATTCCTGCGGTATCATGCGCTGCAAAACTAAATATCCCTATCCGAGTTTAAACAAACTGAATAAATAAGGGTGAACAAAAAATGAAATTAAGAAGTGGATATATTTATTGGATCAAAATACCTCTGTCTGGTGGATAAAGTAAGTCCTGCTTCTGATCAAATGGATCACTCTTAAATGGCCTAAAATGTTCATTAAAAATCACTGACAATTAAGAGGCAGTCTGTTTGAAAGCATTTTAGTTGCCATGTCATGGATGAGAATAGCATAAAAAAAATAGATGCTAAGTATATTACATTCTAAGTATATGTCGGTAATATGCGTACTGGGAATACAATCAGTAAATCACGTACAAGGGCACCATCTATCACTCTCAGACCTCCTAAAGATGGAAAGACCATCAAATTTATATGTATCGATAATATATCGTTTCGTACCCTGTGTATCGTGAATCGTATTGATAAGCGGCGCAGATGTATCGTTTCACCCATACTGATATTTGATAAATAGTGATTTCATTGCATCGTAAACTTGAAATTGCTATTCGTTTCTTTGATTATGACAAAAACAGGAGTCACTCTAAATGAAATGGTGTTCTACTGGCCAACTTAGTTTCTCCCCAGTTATCAATGATAAGACCATCTCTTTTCTTTTAATTGTTTAGCGTTGCAAACTATCTCTGATATTCTTCAGTTACAACAATAGTTTCAAGATGGCTGTCACAGCAGCCAACTGGATGCAAGATCGACACTTTGTCATTTAAGACCAACAATATATCATTAGAAGTATTGTCGGGACACAGCAAGAAATGTGCTGCTTCAGTCTATGATAAATATTGCTAGCCAGTGTTTAGAACATAAAATAAAAATAAAAATTTGCTTGCTTTAAGTGAATAATGGATGTATTTCACTAAAATACATCCACCCGATAAAACATGTATGTTATTCGCGCATTTAAAGAAAATTTATTATTGAGGACTCTTCAATATGTGGGATGGGAGAGGGAAAGCTAATATGACCAAACCATTTTAGAAGGAGTTAAATAATTTATTATGGCTTGAAAATGATATTGCAGCTTCTGTATTCTGTCTACATGGCTGCCTGTGACATTAATTCTTGAGGAGGAAAGTATTAAAATATTTTAGCTATGAAAAGAACAAAGCTAACTTCCCGCAAATCCACTGGGATTAATTGGTAAAGACCGTTTACTAACCACCTGCACACATAAGAATAAGTTCATTTTATACCCCATAAAGTACGATGAACCCATTTTAAACATTTCAGAACTAGAAGTGAAAGGCCAAGTGGCCAATATATCAGAAGCCCCTCCGATAGTCCAAGAGGTTGAGGTCAAGGCAACAGATATCTACGAATCAGGCCTCCACTTGGAAACTGAAAATGGAGAGATAGAAAATAAATTAGAAAAAAAGCTGAAGATCAAGGTTAAAAAGAGCCGGATGGCAACAGTGTGTGGTTATCAGACTGGTATAAAGGTACTTACTCTAGTAAAAGAGGATGATCCAAGATCACCGTTTTTCTGTGTGATAGGATTTCTCTTAAAAACCTGGTACAGGGGCTGCGAGAATGACCGGCTGTGCCCCAGGTCTAAGCAGACGGGGCATGGCCCAAAAGAATGCAGAAATCCCCCAGCCCGGAGTACTTACGCTAATCAAATATGTAATAATTTCATCAACGTGGTAGAAGGAGTTGAGGGAGAAGTACAAATAGAAGGGGAGATGAGGCCTACAAACGCAGAAATAGACTAATTGATAACACAGTGCATAAATACCCAAGTAAACAAACAAGATGCGGGGAAAAGCACAGAGGGCAGTCAGGAAAGTGTTACACAGGTCCACCAATAAATACCATAGAAACATCTACAGTCGAAGTAGCTAGCCCAGTCATCCCTCATAGTGGACAGACTCATAATATCGAAGTTCCCAGCAGAGACAGATCCGCAATCTCAGATGGGGTGAAGAAAGACTCCAGTTCCTGCAGAGAATTGGAGTGGGATGATTTTAAAGGAAAAAGCCCCCCTCCCCCCCCCCCGAAAAAGAAAGAGCCAACAAAACCCAATCTGACACATTAGAACAAGGTGAAAAACACATATTAACCAATAATAAATATTATTTATTGCAGAAACTGATGGTGGAGGAAGGGAGCTCTTCCTCAGAAGGAGAAGAAGGGTGGGAGACGTCAAAAGAGGACATCCCAGGGGAAGAAGGGGTCATAGAGATAGGTCTCAAACCCCTGACATCCACTCCCGCCCAAAGGGAGAAAAAAAATTAAAAAAATGGTGAATTCGGGAGAATCCATGCAAGTGGGGACCCCCCCCCCCCTCAATCTCAGAAGTGAGTCACAAAAAGAAAAACCTCAAAACAGTGATTCCCCATAAAAACAAAATCGCCATTCTAAGTTATAAAAAGAAAAAAAAAGGAAAAGAAAAGTTTGGAGACTGACGGAAAACAAACTCAAACGGATTAAGCAGATGGACAGGAAGAAAATCTGACGGACTCAAGCGACGCTGAATTAATTAAGACAATAGACTGGGAAAAAACAGACAACGTATCGGAAATGAACATGGAATTAAACTACAATAAGACAGAAAGATCAAAATAATCAGGATAATTAGTGACGGATACAACAGAGAAAACAAACATGGAGACTGACGAATCAAATTAAAGCTCTCAACAAGATGCTCTGGCCGAAATTGGCCGGAATCAAATATAACAATTTAACAACTTATGTGCTAACAATTGTAATTTTAATTAATAAAATAAGAAATAAATTTTAAAAAATAAGCAAGACATAACCGGCAAACAAACTAAATTGGGAGTAAAAATGGAGTAACAAACTTCCGGATTGCGACCATTAATATAAATGGGGTTAACGAAGAAAAATTAGGGAAATTAATACAGGAAACTAAGGACTATGAAATAATAATGATACAAGAAATACAAAACAATATAACAAGGGAAATAAAAGCAAAATTGGAGGAAAAAATGGATGCAATTTTAATCACTAGTGATAATCAAGAAGATATTTAGGGTAGGGTAGCAACAATAATTAGAAACAATAAAGGTATATCATGAGAGCAACTACATGTAAGGGACTTTTAAGTACGTTTAATCCATATAAATATTAAAGACTGGCATTTCGTCAACGTTTACTTTCCTGCACAAAGAATAAAGAAAAGATTTTCTTTACAAACCTAAGCACATATATACAGGACATTACAATGGAGAATTTTATAATGGGAGGGGATTTTAACTGCGTGGAAGACGATGTAGATAGGAAAATATATTTAACACCAAACGATAAATTACTTAGGGAGGATATGAAAGATTTTTTTTTTAAAAAAAGCCCACAAACTATTTGATGCATATAGAAGATTAAACATTTTAAGGAAAGAATTTAAGTACGAAAATGGCGTAGACCAAGCCAGTAGGCTTGGGGTACATAGAAGATTTTAGAATAACTGAGTGTAAAATAACAGACCATAAAATGGTTAATAAAGAAATAATAATGGAGAAAAGGAAAACTTGAAGAGAGGCGGGCAATGGAAATTAAATTATAAAATATATGGGGAAAATGCATATGAAGAAATTATAACAGAAAGATTGAGGGGTTTTGTAGAGAAAGGCAACCAAGATATTGAAAATAAATGAGATATCTTCGGAAAATTAAAATGAAAACTCTAAATTATTGTAAAATAAGGAGAGAGAAAATAAAAAAATGAGAAACAAGAACTTAAAAGATTTTTAGATTCGACATAGCTAGATGAGGAAAAACAAATAGCACATAAACTTCTAAATGAAATTTTAGAGGAAGCAAAATGATGGAGGGAAATAAGAGCGGGGAATTTACAATACTTTACAAAAGGCAAAGGGATTATATAAGAGGGGAGAATTGAGAAAGGGAGGGGGAGCGTAGAATCTGGAAAGTATAAGGGATGGAAATAATATTTGTACACAAAAAGATGATATATTGAAGTGTATGAAAATACTATCAAGATGTACATACTTCTTAAAAAATAGAAAACAAGTTAATAAGTGAATCCTTGCAAGAACATGTGTGATGATTTCATCTCAAATGAGGAAATAAAGAAAACAATTTCATCCCTGGCGAAAGGAATATCGCCAGGGATGGATGGGCTCACCACGGAATTCTATCAGAAATTCCAAAAACAATTAACGCCGATTTTAGAATCACTATATAATAAGATATTTTTAGGAAGTGAAAAATTTCTGAATCCATGATGGAGGGAATGATCACGATATTATACAAGGGGAAGGGAGATAGGGAAGACCTTAAAACTGAAGGACTATCTCTCTTCTAAATGTCGATTATAAAATATTGAGTAGGATTTTATGAAATAGAATCAAGAATTGTGTGAGGAAAATAATTAATGAAAACTAAAGTTGTTGTGAAAAGGTAGGGATATTCGGACTAATATTTAAAGCATAAAAACCGTGATAGCCTATATAAACCAATCTGGTCAAAAGGGTGCCATGATACTCTTTGACCAAGAAAAAGCTTTCGATAGATTAGAACACAACTACATACAACAAGTACTAAAAAATTTGGCTTCGGAAAAAAAAATTCAGGAATGGGCCGAAATCTTGTACACTGGAATAAAATCGAGAGTACAGGTAAACAGCAATCACGGAAGAATTTGAAATTCAAAGGTCAGTGAGGCAGGGGTGCCCACTGTCCATGCTATTATATGTAATAGCAATTGAGATCTTGAGTCACAAAATAAGAAACAACTCGAAAATAGAAGGCATACGCATTTCAAACTTGAAACATGAGTTAAAGATGCTCCAACACGAAGATGATTGAACGAACTTTTTCAAGGATGCAAAATCTTTTAAGCACCTGCAAAACGAATTTGAAACTTTCGGAAAAGCCTCAGACTCCAAGATCAACCCCGACAAAAAAGAAATTTTAAAGATAGGAAACTGGAGAGGGAATCACCCGGGACTCCCACCTCACCTAATAAAAGATAGGTCAAGGCCTTAGCAGTGACCCTTGGCCATAAAGCAAAAATAGACAACTACAAATACATTGTATCAAAGATAGAAGAGAATATAGATATCTGGATGCTTACGCCACTGTGCATAATGCGACCAAGGCATATATGTAGGCCTATAGCAATATGAATTATATCCTAAAATCCGTTGACCTGGAAATAAAAAAAACTGAATGAATTAGATAAACAAATTGTAAATGATGTATATGGAACAGCAAAACGCACTATCTGCCCAAGGAAACATTAGATAGGACGAATAATAGGGGGTGCTTAAGTCTTCCCAATCCAATTATAGTTAAACTAGCTAATATTTTAAATAGATTTGTAATAAAAATAAAATAAAATCCGACATTAGCATGGGTAGCTTTGTAGACATACTGGCTGGGTTTTACTTTTTATATAGGAACAACCTTTTAACTAAAATACTTGAATTCCACGGAAATATAGATATATTAAAGAAATATTTTTAAAATATAGAGAGAAATGGAGAACGGGGGGGGGGACAACGAAAACTGTCAGATGTAAAGTAGAACAAAACGCAGGGGGCTTAACTGGGAAAATGTGTGGAAGACATGGGAATTAAAGTCCTTACAAGTTCAAAGTATGATATTTAAATTTTTACACGATGTATGGCTTACGGGCGAAATGGCTTTCAAACGCCACATGATAAAGGAAATACCCAAATGCCCAAGATATAAAGCAACCACTTTACAAAATACCATGCAATAGCTCAATGTGAGAATAATAAAGTAGAAAGAATTAACTTCATAATGTAGATATGCAAACAAGGGAGATACCGAAGAAATAATTTATTTTATCTAGACGGAATATCTGATAAAAATGTATACAAAATATAACTGATTATTTTATTAAAACACTGTTGAAATGTGGTCATGTAGTTAGGATTAAGCAATAAGTGCTTGACTAAAATAACATATTTCCTGCACCCTTGTAGAAGACCACTCTGGGGGATCGGCCCCAGTTCATCGCCCCGCTTAGTACACAGGGATGCTGGAATGGAATTTTTTAATCTTTGAAATTTTTGTCCTTTTTTAACAGTATCTCCATTAGTTGTTCTTTTTATTTTCGCTCATTTGCATAATCTAACATTTAAACTCACATTACATAAAAAGGGAAACCCATCATTAACAATCTCATTAGCTTTTCAGATGGGGAACAGGGAACCTGCATACTGGAGGAAGTAATGAGCGTAGATAGCATGAAGTGAACAGGGATGTCGGATAGTTCTTGAAAACCTCGTACGCAGCACAGGTTGTTGTTGTTGTTGTTGTGGGGCTTAACGCCATTTTTTCAGCACACCATAGGCTATACATGGCGGCCAGTATTAATGGTGGATGAAGAAACTGGGAAATCCGCGGAAAGAACCGTCGACGCACGAGAAGCTACTGGCAAGCTTTCTCACATATCCACATTCGCCGAATCTTAGACTCGAACCCACGCAGACAGAGGTGAGATGGCAGTGATCCGTAACGGAGAGCGCTTTAGACCACTCGGCCACTCGGGGCCCCACGCACGCAGCACAGGGACAAACATACAAAAACATAAGGGATACACGAACACAACACTAACAATATGATTTCCCTCACAATAACAAGCACACACACAAAGAAACATATAGATGCACAAGGAAAAGTTTTTTTTTTTTATTTTGAGTTTCGGCCTTTTTTCTTTAGACCTCTTTTCCAGCTTTAGAAAAACTCGAGGCACCATAAGACCATGCCCCAAAATAAGAAGCAGCACGATTATCAAATAAAGGTAGTGTTGTCCCTTATGTCAGGCTAAACAAAGTATCCTCGAATAATATTAATAGAATGAGAGAGAAATTTACAACATGCAAACAGAAAAACACAGTTTAGGGTTTTCTTTGTATTTTGTACCTTTTGATAGAATACATAAACGTCTCTCATTCTTAAAGAAATTTAAAATCAATAAAGAACCAAAAAGAACTCCAGAAAGGAAAATGTTCCTATTTTAAAAAAAATAAATAAATAAAATGACAAGTATACAACCAGGGGAATGATATGACATAATGCCGTCCTGACAATAACACCTATAGATACAAACACTATAGCAAATATACATATAGCAAACACAAAACATAGGGGGAAGAGAATCCGCCATAGGCAATGGTCTTTGGTCGGATGAACAACTCCCATTAGCTAGAGGAACCAGCCTGGGTACCTCACAGATACACATAAAAGCTTTTTCTTATATTTCGGCGAAGTGGGGGGGGGGGGCAAAAAAATAAAATTTAAAAAGATTAAACATAAAAACGCTTGCAAATAGATAAGCAGACGTTGTAATAAGTTTTAAAAGGCATATATTAATGATTTTGATCACCTTAAAAATATAATTTTATTTCTTCGTTTTGTTTGGTATGGCAATAATGCCCTTAGAAACACTGTCGCCTTAATGCTGGGTTAGACACAATATGTGTGGGAAGATTATGTTGGCATAAGGATGTGGATGCACATACATAATACAGTTTTAAAATGCATATATTTAAGATTCCGATCATCCTAAAATATAATTTTAGTTTTCTTTTGTGTTTGGTATAGCTATAGGGACATTAGAAAGGCTGTCGCCTTAACGCTGGACTAGACAGAATATGAGTGTGAAGAGTCTGTCGCCATAAGGATGTTTTGACTTTCACAGTTGTGTGTAGGCATTAAGGCGACGCAGTATTAAGGCGACAAATGTGTGTTTATGTTTATAAATAAATTTTGTTGCTTTAAACATGAATATTGAAGCTTGGTAATAGGAATTATAATTTATTTTGATGAATTCATATACAAATATGTGCTACTATTTCATAACACAACATGATGTCATTCTGTCACCCTAATGCTGCTCTGTTACATATGTCGCTCTAATGTTGGTTACGTGCTCATGTGTGTGTGTGTGTGTGTGTGTGATTTGGATTTTTACGTAGCTTTAACATTTTTCAGTCATATCGCTACCATGTCTGCAGTATGATAGTATATGGTAATGTCTAGAACTTGGGCATCATGCAGCAGGACACGTAGCATCATGTCCCACCCAGTCACATTATCCTGGCACCACTCCGGCCAGTCCTAACACTAACCTCTTAATGCTGAGCGCCTATCAAGGCACCTGATAGTACCATTTTCGTAAGTCTTTGCAATGACTCGGCAGGGGTTCGTATCCACGACCTCCCCCATCCGAGGCGGACGCTCTAACCACTTGGCCACCGGAGTGGTGCCAATATGCGCGCCCGTGTTAAAAATATTTTTTCCAAAGTGAGTCCTAGCGTATTGATCAGATGGTCATTTCGAATTGCTTTCTTTTAAGGACAGGTAACGATATCCGAGTTTGGTTGCGTATTCTGAACAAAGTGTGGTCAAATTAGTAACTGTGCCTAATTTTATTAAAATATCGTGGGAAATAAAATTGGTTTGTTTATCTGAAAATTGCGAAAACCGCATCAACCCCATAAAAGCACAGGTTCGTAACTTTGATAGTTGCTAAAATGTTTATCTTCACGGCGATCTAGGTGTATGTGTCTTAAAATCCGCGGAATTGAAAAATATAAATGCTTAGTGCCTCCAGATCCAATCTATATATTTTAAAGTAAACACACACCAATCACGTATATGATGCAAATGAAGCAGTCCGAAATCGCACTACACGCTTAAAATATATAGATATTGCTTGCATGCAGATACAAAAATACGCGGAATTCGAAGACATAGCACTTACTCTTTTCAATTTTTACAGCAATTTTTCCCGTTTTAAAATTATGACTGTTAAAAAGTGAGTTAAGGGGTGGTGTTTCAAAACATTATTGCTTCACGAGTCAGATTAGTTTGGAACTGAGGATATAACATGTCCGCTCAAATGACAAATACATTCTAGCACGTCAAGCTTTGGTGAAAACCGCAGCATTCTGACTGCGCCTAAAACAACGGACTAGTGCGTTCATTTATAAAGGTATAAAATACATGTATAAAATTCGCAGAATTTAATTACCTTTTAGGTAGGTGCTATTCATTTATCTACATCTACTTTGAACATATTATCCCAAATAAGTCTTAACGTAGTGATGAGATGGTCATTGGAATTGGCTCTTTTTTATAAACCTTGATGGATATCCGGCTTCGGTTGCCGGTAATGAAAGTGTGTGTGTGTGTGTGTGTGTGTGTGTGTGTGTGTGTGTGTGTGAGAGAGAGAGAGAGAGAGAGAGAGAGAGAGAGAGAGAGAGAGAGAGAGAGAGAGAGACTTGGATTTTTAAGATAGCTTTAAATATTGTTCAGTCATATCACTACGATGTCTGCAGTGTGGCAGTTTATAGTGATGTCTAGCACTGAGGCATCATGCCACAGACATGTAGCATCATGTCCCACCCAGTCACATTATCCTTACACTAGGCCGACGAGTCCCAAACTAACCTCTTAATGTTGAGAGCCTAGCGAAGCAACTAATAATACCATTTTTATAAGTCTTCGGCATGACTCGGCCGGGGTCTGGGAAGTGAGGGACACGGGAAAAGAGATTCGACTGCATAGTAAGAGCGAGTCTCAATACAGCACAAGCTTGGTCTCAGTTGCATACAATATGTTTATTCATATAAATTTGTAATTATGTATTGTATGTATTCGTTTCAAATTTATGCTTCAATTTTCCTTGAGTTCGGATGTAAATTTTGCATTCATTAGTCTTGAAGGTAATATGTTCATGCATTGTAAGAATATCAATAAGAGACATATGTTTTGGCAATTTGATGATATTTACAATAATAGCGTTCTAAGGTGTTGATGACTTATGTCTTTCAAACTCTCTGGTAATGCACAAAAATGAAAATAATAATAATACTAATAATAATAATCATAATAATACTAATAAAGATCAAGCATTCATCAATTTTAACCACAATTACATCAATGCAAAACAAATGATAAAAAGCAACATTAAATTCTAAAAGCGCTATGCGGATTACACAATACGCTGCGACTGAAATATACATGGAAGTAGCATAAAAAATTTCTTATGAAATACGGATATATCAGTACTTGAAAATATTTATTTGGCTAAATGCATGCCCACGCTGATACCTTCACACACAAACACGTGTGTCTGAAGGTATCAAAAGCTTAATGCATCATACTATTTTATGACACAAAGACATGAATCATTTTCTCATAGATGTACATACCATCACTGATGGAAATCGTCAGTACAAGATTCATAACAAGAATAGTTTTTTTATTCCGATATATTTTGCATTACTTTTAAATCTAAGGCATATGAACATGCAACCAAACGTTATGATTTTCGGTTGTTTATATGAACTTGTAGTGGTGAAATGTTATAAACCTACCATATTTATCATATTCTTCCGTTGTATTTAGCGAATATTCATAGATGACATGTGTAAGAAATAATTATCCTAAAAAGTTATACACAATGTGATATATATATATATACACTTCTATATATATATATATATATATATATATATATATATATATATATATATATATATTATATATACTCCCCTACCTATATATATAATAGAAGTCATATCGATAGAGAGAAAAAGTTCTGAAACATAAAGTACAGGATCACAATAGCATGACATCAACATATTGCTGTTATTGCGGCAACATTAAAATAAGATGGTTTGCTTCATCCGTTGTCCATCTTTTTGTTCTGAAAAAAATAACTGTCAAAGAGCTTCTGATAATGTGACACTTTCATTATTTATGGAAAATGACATAAATTCTCGCAAACTGATCTATACAAATAAGGACACATTAACCCTACAGGAAAGACAATCTTTGAAAATAACACGGCACTCAAAAGTTAATCCACGAGGCCCTCGATAGACTTCTAATCTGGTGTAAATTCACTGACGGCACATAATCGAAGTGGATCGAAACGGGTGACAATTTCAAAGTATTTTTTAATTCGCCAGTAATTTTCATCTTACGATTAAATTTAGGTCGGAGACATCAAACAGGTTCAATATCAGTTTTGGATACTCAATTTACTCTCCTAGAGGGGAACATAAAAACTGACCTATGTTGGAAACACTCTCACCGGGATTCTCGACCAGCTGCCTCCCCGGCACATCCCAAACTACTCTAATCCTTCTATGTTTGAAAAAAGAGCCCACGTGGCACTTTAGAAGGAGATGATACAGAAGGGGCTACACTGATGAGGCTATTAACATTACTATACTCCTCGACAAAGAGGCCCTCTTGAAATATATAACCAAGAAAATCAACAAGGTTGTCCCCTTCGTGACGACTTTTCATCCCAGTGCCCCAATAATTCGGTAACATTGGCACCATATTGAATCTTTCGAAAGTCTGAAACGTATATCTCAATAAGAGTTCCTTTCACTGTGTAGCATAGACCTAAAAATCTCAAGCACCATTTGGTATGTACCAAGATAGTTTCAAACAATACCACAGATTCAGACACCTGCCATTGCAAAGACGGGCGTTGCCTAATTTGCAAACCTATGTCATAGACGAAATCTTTTTGAAGTTGGATAAGAGTTGTTAGCTACATGATAAATCAGAAGTTAGGATGTTGAGTTAAGACTTCATTCTATCTTCTGACACACAAGATCTGTGTCAGTCAATTTGTCAAAAATCACATAAGCTATATTAATAATAAAATCCAGCGCGAAAGTCGCGAATCACACCAGTCGAATGGACATTCAGTCGAGTCCCTCGATATGCTACCGATTGAATCAAAATTTGGGTGGATCAACATAAAGCGCACATGATGCTTGATTATATCATGATAAAACTCGTGCTTTCAAAGAAGTATTGGAATTACTACTGTATAATGTTCTCTGTAAATCAATTTTATTTTTGAGGATGAAGGAATGCTCGCTTTGACCTCTTAAAAGTTATCCTCTAAAACCCTCTCGTTAAACCAGAAGGAATCCTGTTATATTAGTTTAGTTTGTACAGGTGTTTGTCAGGTTACGTATAAGCCACATCTTTAAAGCCTTAGTTCAACATGTTTAATGATTAAGTAAAATGCTGTTGCAACAGAATCTTGTTTATTTGATTTCACTCTATTTTTGACAATGAACCTGGCCCAACATTTTGAAACATTATTTTGGCAATAAAATAAAACGCTAAATTATCTAAAACTAGATAGCTTAACTATAAATTTACTTGCAAATTAAATGCCACCTCTCTCTCTCTCTCTCTCTCTCTCTCTCTCTCTCTCTCTCTCTCTCTCTCTCTC